>JAODAL010021097.1:0-67835 GCA_025379985.1 Phyllomedusa bahiana | reverse complement strand
TTTTTTTTTTTTTTTTTTTTTTTCCCCCCCCTTTCTTTTTTTTTTTTTTTTTTTTTTTTTTTTTTTCAGTGCATCACACGGTAGCGAACAGACATGTCTCTTTCGAGGTGGATGGTGGCAGGATGGATCCATCTTTGTCCATCATCCATTGTCATCTCCGTCATTCTTGCCACCCTTCCGTCCTTTATTTCCTTCCGTCCTTCTATCCATCCGTCTGTCCATCCTGCCATCCATCCATCCGTCCGTCCATCCAGGGAGGGAGGTTAGCAGCACATCACTCCAGGCAGCAAACTCTCCATTGGAGGATGTCTGCAGAGCTCTGTTACCCACTCCCTCGGCTCTCACACAATGACACTGTCTCGTGAGCGAGCACAAACAATTATGGGGGGGGGTTTGATGTCATCCCCCCCCCATGATTTTCGAACCACACTGATTAGCTTTACCCATGTAGCCGACGGTAAATAAAGACTATTACCAAATACATTGCTGTTCTGATTTTGCTTAATTTCAGAGTTAGAGCAGTTCTTATCTCCTGCTTGATTACACAAACTTCCCTAGGTTACCGACCTCCTCTGTCTGCTCTAGGAATGGCCGGGATGGCGATGTCACTCCCTGCTGCGTCTTATCAGCAGGACAGAAACGTGCTTATCTTTCTTACTGATAAACATTAACCCTTTAGTGCGCTCTAGCCCTGTACCCTGCTATTTAAACCCTTATTGTACTAATATCCCTCTAACCGGCTTAGATAGGAACAGCAAGGTGGAAATGTGAATCATTGCTGTAAAACCGCCCACAGCATCAACACAAAGTAGGAGCCTGAAGATGTAGAACCACCCACAGCCTGAACAGGAAGTGGGAGCCTAAAGCTGTAGAACCACCCACAGCCTAAACAGGAAGCCTGAAGCTGTAGAACCACCCAAAGCCTGAACAGGAAGTGGGAGCCTAAATCTGTAGAACCCACCACAAACCCCTCGACAGGAAAATGGGAGCCCGAGATGTAGAACCCCCACAGCCTGAACAGGAAGTGGGATCTAAAGCTGTAGAACCACCCACAGCCCTGAACAGGAAATTTGGGAGCCCCACCCAGTGTAGAACCACCCACAGCCTGAACAGGAAGTGGGAGCCTGAAGATGTAGAACCGCTCACAGCCTGAACAGGAAGTGGGAGCCTAAAGCTGTAGAACCACCCACAGCAGGAACAGAAAGTGAGAGCTTGAAGCTGGCTATGAAGAGCAGGCTTTGAGGAACGTGCTTTTAAACAGAGAGTGCATAGAGTCCCTTTTTTTAATGATACTATATTAGCAACAATAGGTAGCAAACTATTGGGACTAAGCGAACAGAAAATAGACGAGTATTGAAAACAAGGATTGTAGCCATGTAATTTAATATTGCTTGTTGTCAAAAGGAACATGCTTGTGCTACTTTGTTACTGCCTAAAATGACACCAAATGGTATATTCGTGGATTCCTTTTACAAGAGAGCAGTAAGCCGGCTATATACTATTGGCTGGCAGCTATGCCTCCTATCCTCTCTCTGCACATGCGTGCTCAGTTTGGCAGAGCATGCTTGTGTTTTGAATTGGTAGTGGGGAATAAGTCACTGCCAGACTGCTTATCTTTTCCCAAGAACGGGAAAAAATGACTGATCCTTTTCTCCTGATCACCTTTCGGGAGGGTTGGGGCCACCCCCGCCCAAATTCGTCAGCCATTCTGAATTTGGTGGGTTTTGGGGGACTTGCTTTGAAAAAGGGGGTTGTGGTATCTGGGGAAGTCTATTTTGTACGGGGGTTTTCAGGGGGGAAAATAAGGGGGTGCAGGGTAGCAAAGTTACCGGGCCCAAGCCTGGGGGGCCCAAAGCCCCCCTCCACATAAGAAATACCACATTTTAAATGGTGATGGTAAGGGGGCCCATTTCAATTTTCCACCCGGGCCCCGGGGGCTTGAAGTTTTCGCCTCTGGAAAAATCGCTATGAAAGAAACATTCTAAGCATTTTTTTCAAAATGTTTTTGTGTTCCCCTGTTATTCCTTTTGAAAAAGTATTCCCCCCGAATCCGCCAATGGGGTTTTTTATTGGACCATGGCAGTCTCTGCAGGGCCACACCTCACATTGGAAAAAGCCCTTTGGGACAGTTGGTTATAAATTTTTAAGAAGGTTTAGTAGGGGAATCACAAACTTAGACCCAGTATTAAAAGTTTGCCCCAAAATTTTTTTCCCTGGGCAACAAAGTCTTTACAAAAACAGACATGTCAGGGATTTTTCACACGCCCCTCTTTAAGGATATGGTAAAAGGCAAAATTTTGCGGCGCATACGAAAGCGCTGCGTTTACCCCGGGGTGTTTTGGGGAGCACTGATCAGCTCGAAATCCCAAAGCAAGGGGGGGGGGGGGGGGGCGCATAGGAATCCCATTACTGCGGCGCCCTAATTGCGCGATAATTGACATGTCCTTTTATCCAGCATTTACAATTAAAATCGTTTTGGGCATGCGGGGGGACGGGGCGGAAAATCCATGGGTTCCCGGGATGGCGGGGGGAAAAACCGTAATTGCGGCGCAAATTTCGCCGGTAAAAACGTGAAATACGTGGCGAAATGCGCGTTTTTTTTTACACCGTGTCAAAAAACCCCGAATTTCTGATTGTATGGCCACCTTTAAATTTTGGGATTTTTTTTGGGTTTTCTTTTTTAAAGCGCCATGGTGGAGACTGGTGCTTGCAAAAGCGGGCAGATTTTTCAAGGTGTTTTGAAGCAGTGCAGGGGACAACAAAAACCATGAAATAAATTGAAACCCCTACAAAAGGTTAGGGATGTTTTGGGGTGGCTGTCCCACCAGTAATTTTCCTTTTTAAATTGGGTTTTTAACCAGTCATTGATTGTCTTTAAAAATGTAGGCAAAGGTAAACTTTTGTTGTCAAATATTTGTTTTCATTTCAAAGTTTAACTGCAGGTTATTCTCCTGCGGGTTTTCCCGAGGGGTTTTTCCGAGAAAACTGACCACATTTTTTGGTAGGGGGGGTTTGGGTATGGTAGCAGGTTAGTTGACCGTTGGACCCGGGAAAAACCATTTGGACAGAAAAACTCCCTGTTTTCTGAAATGAAAAAAATTCAAAACAGAAAAAAATTTTTGGTTGTATGTTTTTTTTTATATATTGTTACATTTTTGAACCTATCAAAAAAATTGGGTTTACCACTTTTAAATATTAAAAACCCGTAAAGTACTTTTAAATTGATTTCTTTTTCCCCCCTGGAGATCATTTTAAAAAGGGATGTTCCATGAATGAAAAAAATTTGACAGTCCGTCGGGGCATGTTTTTAAAAAAAAGAGGACATAAAGCCGTACATTTTGGGATAAACTCCGGCCACTTTATTAGGTACACCATGCTTAAATAAAAGGGTTGGGCCCCCTTTTGGGCCCTTTAGAAAATGCCTAATTTTTCGTGAAAAGATTCCAAGGTGTTGCAACGAGGGTCAATTTGGGACCCAAGGGGGCCCAAGGGGTGCCAAAAATAAATATTTTCCCCCACCAAAGACACCACCAAACCCCCAAACCTGAAACCGTTGATACAAGGAAAGGTTTGGGTCCAATTTCTTTTATGTTGGTTTACGCCAAAATTTTGACCCCCACCCCTCCGTTCGAAACAGGAAAAAACGTTCATCGCCAGGCAACGTTTTTCCAAAACTTTACTTCCAATTTGTTTTGGTTGGGGGAAAAATTGGGGGCCTTTAGTTTCCCGTTATTTGCTGAAAGGATGGCCCCGGTGTTTGGGCTTTTGTGTGTAGCCCCCATCTGCCTCAAAATTCGCCGTACTGTGCGTTCAGGATGCTCTTCTGCCTTTTTCCCTTTGGGTTTTAACGGGTGGCTTTTTGGGGTAAATGTTGCCTTTTCCCATTTGACTCGAACCGTCTGCCCCTTTCCTTTGCCTCTGGCTTTAAAAAAGGCATTTCACGCCCACGGGGGCTGCCGCTCACTGGTTTTTTTTTCTTTTTGGAACCCCTTCTTGGTTTAAACCCCGAGATGGTTGGGGCGTGAAAAATTCCCGGGGATCAAACAGTTTTCTGAAATACTCGACCCAGACCTTTTGGCACCAAAACCATGCCACGTTCAAAAAAAACCAAAACACCTTTTTTTCCCCATACTGATGCTCGGTTTGAAATGCAGGGATTTGTCTTGGGCCATGTCTACTTTCCTAAATTGCACTGAGTTGCCGCCTGGATTGGCTGATTTGAAATTAAAATGTTAAAAGGGGAGGGTTTGGGCAGGTGTCCTTTTTAAAGTGGCCGGTTTTAGGTCCCACATGACTTTTGGGTTTCTATGGGAAAAAAAGCCCGTTGGGGCTGCTAGACAGCTTTCATTTAAAACGGGGCCCCAAAAGTTAGGACTACTTTTGGGGCTATTTTTATAATTTGGGAAAATAGAAACCCAAAACATTCGGGGGCCCCCCAAAATTTTTTTGTCTTTTCCCGTTGCATCGTTTTTGTTTTCTGTTTTTTTTTCTAAGTTCTTCAGATTTGATGTTTTAACATGTGATATGTGTTATTGTGTAATCCTTAAAGGGGATGTCCACTTCATTTTTTTTAAATATATAAATAGATATAAAACTTCTATGCTCACCTCTCCCCTCACCTCGGATCCAGCGCTGCACCATTCTCACTTTCTGGTGGTCTTCTGACTACTTCTTTCTTCTTCCCAATGTGGACGTCTCTGCTGCAGCATGTATTTGGCTGTATTGGTCACATGACATTGCCTGACACCATTCTGATAGCTCTGTCCTGAAGAGTGAGGTCGGACATTGATGTCACCACTCAGAAGGAGGAAGATATAAACAGGAGACCGGCCGAAAGTGAAGTTGGTGTAGCGTTGGGTCATAGGCGTCTTAAAGGGATGCCTCAATAGAAAGATTCGTTTTCAACATGTAGGGAACGGTAAATGAAGACTTTTTTCAAACTATATTGCTTTGGTTCTTTTTGCTTTATTGAGGAGATGAGAGATTCTATCTACTCTAAGTGCACTCAGGCTTCTCTGGTTACTGTCCTGCTCTTCCTTCTCTCTCTGCTGTTTGTCTTATCTGATAACACGGAATGATTTCACCACCAGTCTGTACAGAGGACACTGCCAGCTTGAGCACAGTGTGTGTTATCCCTAACAAACAAAGGAGACTAATTATTGTTGTTTGCTTTAGTGCAGAGAGCTTCAGAGCTCATAGATAAGATCTCCTGCTCTCATGTCAGTGCAATATGAAGAGTTGTGAATACTGAACTGATAGGCTAATCACTGCTATAGAACCACCAACAGCCTGACCAGTAAGGAGACAGGATGCATGGATCTAAATATGCTTTCTATTTTTATAAGCGCACTAATATGCTAAGCATAAAAAAAAAATTAAAGTGTACAACCCTTTTCAACTAAGTGGCGTGAAATGTGTGCAGATGTTGCCAACTGTGATGTGTTAGAAGGCACAAGGAAGCAACGCATGGTGTAAAGCGTGAGACACAATCTAAATCTCATTAAGACATTAGTAACACTTTGTTAAAAATGGCGCTCTGTACTCCTGTACGCTTCCTCTTGTGTCCAAATTAAGGACTGACAACCAACGTTTCTTAGTAATGTTTAAGTTACGTTCACATTTATCCGGTAAGAACTTGCACCGTCAAATTCTATTGGTATGTTCACACGACGTTTTTCAGATCGGTTTTTTGATCCATTTTTTGGACCCAAAACGTATCCAAAAAACGTATCTTAACAATGTGCAGTGCGATTTACATTGGTTTCAATGTAAAACACGCATCTCCATTTAGACGTGTGATCGTTGCTGCGTGTTTACTTGCGTCTTTTCAATGCGTTTTTCGGATTCGTTTTAAGAATTGACGTGTCAATTCTACTTGCGTTTTACGCAAGTGAAATCCCCATAGGAAGCAATGGGGTGCACTTTTGGAGCCTGATAAACGGATCCAAAAGCGCAATATACTTTTGGGTACGTTTTGGATGCGCTTTTAATACGAAAAGCACATCCGAAAAACACATTAGACTAAAATCTGAAGTGTAATACACTAAATCGGCCCCTAGAGGTCTCATTTGATCTAGAAGAAGTATTTGAACTTTAGTAACCTAATGACCCAATAGAGGGAGCTAACAGCATTTTACATGTGTTTCAGATGAAGCCCAATAGAGGGCGCTTCCAGCATTTTACAAGTGTTTAATTTTATAAATCACTTTTTAGAAGGATTGAATGATATAAAAGCAGTTTTTTAGTATAGAATGGGTGTTTATAGAAATTGTAGAAGATTTTACTAATACACTTATTAATATTTTAGATAAATAGTTTATTATAGAATAAAAACCACTAAAACCACTCAACATTCTACAACAAACTATTTAGCTAAAATATTAATACATTTATTATTAAAAACTTCTATAATTTCTATAAACACCCAGTCTGTACAAAAAAAAATGCTTTTATATCATTCAATCCTTCTAAAAAGTGATTTATAAGATTAAACACATGTAAAATGCTGGAAGCGCCTTCTATTAGGCTTCGTAGGAAACACATGTAAAATGCTTGCCGTTATAGCACCCTCTATTAGGCTTCATAGGAAACACATAAAATGCTTGCAGTTATAGCGCCCTCTATTAGGCTTCGTAGGAAACACATGTAAAATGCTTCCTGTTATAGCGCCCTCTATTAGGCTTTGTAGGAAACACATGTAAAATGCTTGCAGTTATAGCGCCCTCTATTAGGCTCCGTAGGAAACACATGTAAAATGCTTGTAGTTATAGCGCCTTCTATTAGGCATCCTCTTACACTACAGCTTAACCACTTTCCACTCTAAGTGAAAATGTAGGTCATTAGGTTACTAGAGTTCAAACAGTTTTTCTAGATCAAATGAGACCTCTAGGGGCCAATTTAGTATATTACATACCCATACATACATACATACATATGTAAGGGTAAAGTATATTACACTAAAGATTCTACCTTTTCAAACTACAACCTATGTATATATATTGAAAAACAGATCCGAAAAACGCATCCAAAAAAGCATCAGCTGCTGCGTTTTTGGATACGTTTTTGGGATGCAGTTTGGATGCAGTTTTCAATGCGTTTTTTGTCTCGTGAAACGGATCAAAAAACTGATCCAAAACGTTGTATGAACATACCCTATGACTTCACAACCTGCACCTTTTTGCATTTCAGGATGCTGTGCTTAATATTCATGTTATTTTAACCTTCGCTAGTATGCAGTCCAAAAACTTATGTTCATATTTCTTGGTAAACGTTAAAAAAAAAAAGTTTCTCCTTTGACTTTCCACCGCACGTGAGGATCCCTATCTAAGTCAAATTCGTTGTACGTTTCCTGCAACTCACAAATTCCACCCCATGTCTTGCTTCCGCTGTGCCAACGACAATCTCCTCCTTACCCTTCTGACAACATTTTTATGTGGTCATATTCTGGGATTCTGGTTTTATTGACCTAACTGTGTAAGGATTAGGCTATATCTATACTTTATTATTGCTGGCGCCTCAAAGAATGGACGTGTCCATTCTTTGCAGGTGGGGACAGTAAGCGCCAAAAAACACTTCTAAACAACAACACTGACTTTTCATTGCAGTCAGTGGGAAGTGTAGTACAGGTCGTTTTTTGATGCTTATGTAGAGGTGAATTCGGCATGCAACATGCCCCAAGATAAGCATCAAAAAATGGCGTGTGAACAAGCTCAGGAATGAGTTCAGGTTTTTATTGGTACCATTTTATAACCCCACTTTTCTATTTCTTTGTGTTCCTTTTAGGGAGAGCAACACCACATAACCATATAGGATGCAGAAAATGAAGCACAGTAGGATTTGCCACAAATCTCAGAAAATCACAGACAAAAAAGTGAATCCCACTATAAAATATAACTTTTATTCCTACTATTGAAATCAAATAAAGGAACAATGCTCCCCCTACTAATCCCTGGGTACCTTAACCCTACCTGAAGTAGGGCACTTGCCCCAAAAAGAGCGGCCCCTTTTAGGGAGAGAAATGAAAATTAAACAATAGTTTTTACTATTTTTTAAGACATTTTAATTGGGTTCACCATTCAGGATAAATAATGTGATTATTTTATGGATTTAGTCATTACGTTTCTTTAAACTGAAGTATTGTCGAGGAGTTTTTTCTCTTTTGTTCTTTCTTGGGCCTTTAATTTTTTTTTTTTCTTTCTATAAACATTATTGATGCACTAGGAAACTAGAACGAGACCTCTCTAGCTTAGATTACACGCTTCTTCTATAGATCAGGGTATTCTGCTCATCAGTGTAACACCCTGTTAGGCTTTGCAATCAGAAATTGGGGAGCTTTTATTAGGCTCATTGCTGTTATGGAAACCCATCACTACTCCGTGATCGCATTTTGGAAGACAGAGGGATCTCACCCTCTCTGTAAACTATCTAGACGCCAATGTTGCTTTTAACCATTGCATGTAAGGGGTTAAATGGCTGCGATTGGAAGTTTCTCTGATCCTGGCCATTAGAGCAGGTTAGATCGCCCAACGGCCACTACATGTTCCTACAGCAGAATAAAGCCCTCAATAGCCTTTGAGGGCTTTTGCCATGTTCATAGATTGTACCCTTAGCCATTCGTCTGCCATTAGTTGCAGATAAATGTAAATTGTTGATTTCATTCCTAATGCTTTTTCAAGAATTGTTTCAAGAAAATTGTATTAATTGAAACAGGCGCTCTAAAATGAATTACCACCACTAGTGTCTGTTCTATTACAGCTTTGTGTTTTATGCTATTTATATCGTGTATGTGCGTTATTGTTGCCCGATGCACAACCTTCTTCTTTGATTTCTTTATAGATGGCGGCATTACAAAGTCCCTTTTACGGAGACAAAATGAACCTGTACTCCTTGTGTAAGAAGATAGAGCAGTGTGACTATCCCCCTCTGCCATCAGACCACTATTCTGAGGAGGTACGGTGAACGAACTTTTCCGTTTTGTTTTTCTTGTCCTTTTATTCTATACTTTTATTGGAAAATCCATTTTATTTTTTACACTTGGATTACATTCACTATTACATGAGCGACACCACATATATCATGATGGTCATGTCTACCTGCTGCAGTGTTTGTGGTATTAAAGGAGTTGCCCGTTGAAAAGAAAATTATACTTCATTGAAGTCAGAGTGGTCCAAAAAGGAGAGAACTTTTGCCCGCAGTGGTGTGAAAAGATATTCCTCCCTCCCCCAGTTTTTAAATGAAGGTCTTTATTAATAAGAGAAAAAATAATAAAAATCTACAGGGCCCTGTGTGAAAAAGGAAATTGCCCCCTGAACTAATAACTAGTTGGGCCACCCTTAGCAGTAACAACTGCATCAAGTATTTGGATAACTGCCAATGAGTCTTTACAACACTCTGGAGGAATTTTGGCCCATTCATCTTTGTAGAATTTCTGTAATTCACCCACATTGGAGGGTTTTCTGAGCATGAGTCGCTTTTTTAAGGTCATGCCACAGCATCTCAATCGCATTAAGGTCAGGACTGTGACTCGGCCACTCCAAAGTCTTCATTTTGTTTTTCTTCAGCCATGCAGAGGTGGACTTGCTGTTGTGTTTTGGGTCATTGTCCTGCTGCATAACCAGTGCTTTGTTCCTTTTTGCTCAGATGGTGGTCCTTCGTTCCTTTTGAAACTGCATGCAGATCATATTGCACATGTCTCTCTCTTTTGGGTGTGTGTCGGGTATCACTTACCTTAAAGTTGAGGCAAGTCCAGAGACTTTGCAGTTCTTTGGATGTTGTTGTGGGGTGTTCTGTGGCCTCTTGGATGAGTTGTCACTTTGCTCTTGGGGTCATTTTGTACGACCAGCCTCTCTTGGGAAGGGTCACCACAGTTACATGTTTTCTCCATTTGTGGATAATAGATCTCACTGTGCTTATCTTGACTTTGTTTCTCATTTGTTCCTGAATTTCTGTGGACCTCCCCATGATGTCACGCTTCTTTTCGTCTACTTCACTTTGTCAGGCAGGTCCTATTTAAGTGCTTCCTTGCTTGAAAACTGATAGGGAGGTAATCAGGTCAGGCTGAAGCTAGGGAAATTGAACACAACTTCCCAAAGATTTTAGAAAACACAGTTCATTTATATTTTAAAGGGGGGGAGGGAGCAACTCCTTTTTCACACAGGGCCCTGTAATTTTTGATGACTTTTTCTCTTAATAAAGACCTTCATTTAAAAACTGCCTTTTGTATTGACTTGTGTTATGTTTGTCTAATATTTCAATCTGTTTGCTGATCTGAAACATTTACGTGTGACAAACATCCAAAAGATTAAGAGATCAGGAAGGGGGCAAATACTTTCTCACACTGTTCTACATTGTGGTGAGAATAACCCTTTAACAACCCTGCAGTTTTGCCCGTTGACCAGCAAATTTGTGCGGCGATCAATCCAATTAAAAACATAGTGGCCGCACTGTTACCGCTCTGACCACCCCGTGTATTTAAGCCCTGAAAGTAACATCCCATTCTTTATAACAGCAGTTGCACTAATCGCTAAAGCAGGTTTAACATATAACCATTTAGGTCAGGTTCTGTTTCACTATAGCAGTCACCTGAGGGGGGAGCATGAAACCGTGGGAGGGGGTGGACGGTGTTTAAAAGTTGAATATTTGCATATTCATTATTTGGTTTATTATTAAAGCTGTAAAACTACTTTAATAACAATTTAAAATATTCTATTAGTTCTTGCCCGTCACGTCCTCTGAGTAGGATTTCTTTTAGCTTTGCAGAGTTTGCCCGTATACATTGCACACAATGCGCTGATAAAATAATTTCAGTCAGGAAATGCTTTATAATGAGACGCGCTGCATAACCCCGCTGCTGGAGGTACAGACAAATTGCTCCGTTCCCCGTGTCGCCGACGCTCGCACCTCTGAACGGCGTTAACATTCAAGCAGTAGCAGCATTTATTTGCTGTAGGTTTTTGCTTTCTTAACTTTTAATATAGTAAACTGCTACAAGACGCATTCTTCGGGTTGAAGCTGATATTACATTGTTATATACACATACACTCCACAGGTCAGATCTCTATATAATGGTCCTGTACACCCCACAGGTCAGATCTCCATATAATGGTCCTATACACCCCACAGGGCAGATCTCCATATAATGGTCCTGTACACCCCACAGGGCAGATCTCCATATAATGGTCCTGTACACCCCACAGGGCAGATCTCCATATCATGGTCCTGTAAACCCCACAGGTCAGATCTCCATATAATGGTCCTGTACACCGCACAGGGCAGATCTCCATATAATGGTCCTGTACACCCCACAGGGCAGATCTCCATATAATGGTCCTGTACACCCCACACAGCAAATCTCCATATACCCTACAGGTCAGATCTCCATATAATGGTCCTGTACACCCCACAGGTCAGATCTCCATATAATGGTCCTGTAAACCCCACAGTGCAGATCTCCATATACTGCTCCTGTACACCCCACAGGGCAGATCTCCATGTAATGGTCCTGTATACCCCACAGGGGAGATCTCCATATAATGGTCCTGTATACCCCACAGGGCAGATCTCCATATAATGGTCATGTACACCCCACATGGCAGATCTCCATATAATGGTCCTCTATACCCCACAGGGCAGATCTCCATATAATGGTCCTATACACCCCACAGGGCAGATCTCCATATAATGGTCCTGAACACCCCACAGGGCCGATCTCCATATCATGGTCCTGTATACCCCACAGGTCAGATCTCCATATAATGGTCCTGTATACCCCACAGGGCAGATATCCATATAATTGTCCTGTACACCCATATGGCAGATCTCCATATAATGGTCCTGTATACCCCACAGGGCAGGTCTCCATATAACGGTCCTGTACACCCCACAGGTCAGATCTCCATATAATGGTCCTGTACACCCCACAGTGCAGATCTCCATATAATGGTCCTGTATACCCCACAGGTCAGATCTCCATATAATGGTCCTGTATACCCCACAGGGCAGGTCTCCATATAATGGTCCTGTATACCCCACAGTGCAGATCTCCATGTAATGGTCCTGTATACCCTACAGGTCAGATCTCCATGTAATGGTCCTGTATACCCCACATGGCAGATCTCCATATAATGGTCCTGTACACCCCACAGGTCAGATCTCCATATAATGGTCCTGTATACCCCACAGGTCAGATCTCCATATAATGGTCCTGTATACCCCACAGGTCAGATCTCCATATAATGGTCCTGTATACCCCACAGGGCAGATCTCCATATAATTGTCCTGTACACCCATATGGCAGATCACCATATAATGGTCCTGTACACCCCACAGGTCAGATCTCCATATAATGGTCCTGTATACCCCACAGTGCAGATCTCCATATAATGCTCCTTCACCTCACAGGGCAGATCTCCATGTAATGGTCCTGTATACCCCACAGGGCAGATCTCCATATAATGGTCCTGTACACCCCACATGGCAGATCTCCATAGAATGGTCCTCTATACCACCACAGGGCAGATCTCCATATAATGGTCCTCTATACCCCACAGGGCAGATCTCCATATAATTTTCCTGCACCCCCATATGTCAGATCTCCATATAATGGTCCTGTACACCCCACAGGTCAGATCTCCATATAATGGTCCTGTACACCCCACAGGTCAGATCTCCATATAATGGTCCTGTACACACCACAATGCAGATCACCATGTAATGTTCCTGTATACCCTACAGGTCAGATCTCCATATAATGTTCCTGTAGACCACCCAGGGCAGATCTCCATATAAGGGTCCGTTAGACCCCACAGGGCAGATCTCCATATAATGGTCCTGTACACCCCACAGGTCAGATCTCCATATAATGGTCCTGTATACCCTACAGGTCAGATCTCCATATAATGGTCCTGTATACCCTACAGGTCAGATCTCCATATAATGGTCCTGTATACCCCACAGGTCAGATCTCCATATAATGGTCCTGTACACCCCACATGGCAGATCTCTATATAATGGTCCTGTACACCCCACAGGGCAGATCTCCATATAATGGAACGTATATGCACATATATAATTTCCGCTCCAGCCTCTCCATGTGCAGTAACGTCTTCTAATGGTGCGGGTGTCAGGGCCAGCCTTTTGTTCTGACACTCACATTGTCTCCTCCTTTCCTTTCCCCTCTGCTCTCTCCCTCTTTCCTTTCTCTCTGCCCCCCTCCCTCGCTCTTCCAGTCTGCACATGAATATTTCACATATCTGCATCCTCATCGCCTATTCTCCTTGACTAATTTTCAGACTGTCCGCATTTGCATTTCACATGGTAGCTTATTAGGAAGGTACAGGGATGCTCCAGGATGGCAGTTGCCATGACGACCTGCGGGGGGATTATAATGAGGGTACCACTCAGCTGAGCGGCTGTGCCGGTCCTGCCTGCTGGGCTGTGATTTTGCTGCTAAGTGTGAATCCAGAGTCACAGCCCAGGGGCACATATCAAAAACTATGCCCCATAGAGGATCTCCCAGTTAAAGAGCGACAGTTTTATTTATATATATATTTTTTTTATTATTTTTTCTGAATAACATTTTTAGTTTTTTGCTTTAAAGCATCCACCAGAAAAAAAAAAAAAAAACTACCTGTTGTTAACGCTTTCATTGCAGCAGCCAAGCTGGAATGTATTTATGAGAGGCGAGGTGAATCATTATATTGAAAGCTATTAGGTCCCGGATACAACTGCTTATAATTATTTATCACTGAATTGTACATTAAGCGATGTGAACACATACGAAATCCCTTTACAGGTATAGGAGGGTTGCAGTGGGTCAATAGCTGTTCCTACCCCAATGAAATTATAATAGAATTGCAAGGGGACGGAAAATAACTCACAAATACTTTGTCATAGTGCAATTTCCAAAGAGAAATATGATTAAAACTTAACCTGTTATTATATTCATTAAAAGCTAACATTCAATAGTTTTTTCTAATATACGCACTAGCCACTAATAACAATTACTCAATGGTTAGAATGAACAAAAGTGGATATATTTACTCACAAATCCCGGGTTAAGTTGTCCGGAAGTATGTCCCAATGGAAATCCAATAAGGTCCACTTGCAAGGGCGATATAAAAATGCACTGGTAAATGTAAGAGCACAGATAATAGCTTAGTCTACTTATACTGGTGGGGTAGTCGCCCTAAAAAGAGCGGCCTCATCTTGGGTGGCTGTCTCTATTACACCCTGCTTACAAAATGTAGCTCGGTTAATGTTCAAAAAGAAAGGGGAGCAATCTAGTATTAAAAAAAGCAAGTGTGAAAACTGCCTTAAAAGTTCTAATACATAGCCAAAAAAATGCTACTCAAAAAACAAGTGGCTCGGCTGACGCGTTTCACCGCATTACCAAAGCGGTTCTTCAGGGGAGCTATGAAAGAATATTATTAACCAATTAGGTAACAATAATACATGAATAAGCTTCCTAAGGTGGTGTGGGGATGCAAGCCTGCGTTTTCCAATTTACACCAGTGGCCATGCGATAATAGACACCCGAGAATTGCAAGGGGTCAACAATAGTTCCTACTCCATTAAGAGAATAGGAGAGTTGCAGTGGGTCAATAATGGTCTCTACCCCTTTGAGAGGATAGAAGAGTTGCAGAGGGTCATTGGCCATCCCTACCTTTTTAAAAGCATTATATAGGCATAGGGATAACTGTTTACCTACTGCAACTCTACTATACGCTTAAAAAACGTACAGATCACTATTGACTCACTGCAAATCTACTATTTTGTTAAAGGTGAAGGACTGCTATTAACCCACTGCAGCTCTTCTATTCTTCTAACGGAGTAGGGATAACTATTGACCCACTGCAACCCTACTATACTCTTAAAAAGGTAGAAATCACTATTTACTCACTGCAACTCTACTATACTCTTAGGGTATGTTCACACGGTGTATTGCGGCGTGCGTTTCGTTGCGTATTGCGCTTCATATGCGGCAAAATGCGCACCGCGATTACGGTAATCCATAGCTCTCATAGAGAACTATGGATTACGTGTCGTCCCCCCGCGTGTACAATACGATCGTATTGTATGCGCGGGGGGAGAATTGACATGTCAATTGTTTGCGGCAATTATGTGCCGCGAACAATGCATGTCAATGGGGCCGGCGGGTTGCGGTGTGTACTGTACACCTTGGGAACATACCCTGATGGTTGTAGGGAACACTATTGCTCCACTGCAACTCTACTATCCCCTTCTGGTTGTAGGGAACACTATTGCTCCACTGCAACTCTACTATACTCTTATAGTTGTAGGGAACAAATTGCCCCACTGCACCTCCACTATACTCTACTATACTCTTATAGTTGTAGGGAACACTCTTGCCCCACTGCTACTCTACTATACTCTTATAGTTGAAGGGAACAAATTGCCCCACTGCACCTCCACTATACTCTACTATACTCTTATAGTTGTAGGGAACTCTATTGCCCAACTGCAACTCTACTGTACTCTTATAGTGTAGGGAACACTATTACCCCAATACAGCTCTTATTCAAAGTATAGTAGAGTTGTAGTGAGTTAATAGTGATCAGTAACTTTTGAAGACTATGGTAGAGTTACAGTGGGTCAATGGTTCCTACCCTTTTAGGAGAATGGCAGAATTGCAGTGGAACAGTAATGGTCTGTACCCCTTAAAGAGCATATAGTTGCAGTGGTTCAACAGTAGTTCCTAACTCATTAAAAAATAGCGGAGTTGCTGTAGGTCCATTGTGGCCCTGTAGAAGGGTTTTCTCATTACAAAGATTAGCTTTCAACATATTGGGAGAGGTAATTGAAGACTTTTTTCTAAATGCATTGGTATTTTGATCTTACTTTAATCAGGAGGTAAGAGGGATTTTATTTGCTCTGAGTGCACACTGGTTTCTATTTTTCCATGATCATAGCTCTGCTATCTGATTAGAGCGAGGAGTGACGTCACCATGGTCACTCAGAGCTCACTTCAGAGCAGATTATCTCTAACAAGATTAGCTTTTGTTTACAAATACGCAATTGTTTTCACTCCTCAGATCCTGTTTAGTTTTGTTTACTGAAGCTCTCGTGCACTGCTCTTTGTAATGTCTCAGCTAGTTTGATAGGAGCTAAATATGCTAATCACTGCTATAGACCAACCCACAGCCTGTGAAAGGAAAGTTGGATGTGACTGTAAAACTGTATGGTGAGAAAACCTCTTTACAGTATAGTTGCAGTGGGTCCATAGTAATCCCTACCTCTTTATACTAGAGTTACAGTAGGTTAGTGTTGGTTCCTAACTCTTTATAGTAGAGTTGCAGTAGGTTAGTGGTGGTCCCTATCCTCTTTATAGTAGAGTTGCAGTAGGTTAGTGGTGGTCCCTACCTCTTTAGAGTAGAGTTGCAGTAGGTGAGTGATGGTCCCTTCCTCTTTTGTCGTGGGTAAGTTGGCAGTGGTTCATGGTTCTACCTCTTTAGAGTAGGTTGGGGGGGGCGGGTAGATTAGGGTTGTGGGTTTTAGTTCCTAACTCCTTTAGTGGGTCAGGGGTTGTTTTTCCCTTTTTTTTGTAGGTTCAGGGGTTAGTGGTGGTTCCTTCCCCCTTGTGGTAGTAAGGGTGGGTTGCAGTAGGTTAGTGTGTTTTTGGTTTTTCCCTTCCTCTTTTGTAATTTTAGGGGTTTGGGGGCAGTAGGTTAGTGGTGGTTCCTTCCTCTTTAGAGTAGAGTTGCAGTAGGTTAGTGGTGGTCCCTTCCTCTTTAGAGTAGATTTTGTTTTGCCCCGGGTTGAGTTAGTGGAGGGGGGTCCTACCTTTTTAAATAATAGTAGGAGGTTCAGTTTAGGGTTAGTGGTTTGGTTTCCTTCCTCTTTGTAGTAGAGTTGCAGTGGGGGCCCCGGTTTTTCAGTGGATGGGCCCTTCCTCTTTTGGTAGTGGGAGTGTGAGGGTTTTAAGGTTAGTTGATGGTCTTCCTTTTTTTTTCCTTTTTTTGGGGGGTTTTTTGTAGAGTTGCAGTAGGTCAGTGATGGGCCCTTCCTCTTTGTAGTAGAGTTGCAGTAGGTTAGTGGTGGTTCCTTCCTCTTTAGAGTAGAGTTGCAGTAGGTTAGTGGTGGTCCCTACCTCTTTAGAGTAGAGTTGCAGTAGATTAGTGGTGGTTCCTACCTCTTTAGAGTAGAGTTGCAGTAGGTTAGTGGTGGTTCCACTTCCTTTTCTTTTTAGAGTAGAGTTTGTTAGTGTGGTCCAGGTTTCGTGGTCCTTCCTATCCATTCGGACAACCTCTTAGTGGATAATTTTGTACCTGGACGATGCATGAACTATTAACATGTTTTCATTCTCTTTAAAGCTGCGTATGTTGGTGAACACCTGCATAAACCCAGACCCGGAGAAGAGACCAGACGTAACCTACGTGTATGAGGTTGCAAAGCGAATGCATGCCGTGACCGCCACCAGCTAGATTACTATTCCTCAAGGATTCTCCCACCCTACGTCCATCACTTTCAAGACTTTTTTCCCCAGTTTACTACGTAGAAGTGGGCAGGTTTTTCGTGCTCTTTAGTGGGCCCACGGTATATTACAGAGGCCGCTAAGTTTTTGGTTGATCTGGATGAACCCCACCACTTCCACTTAGGACCTTGCCCTCGTTCTGCAATCAATATTCGGTGCCAGCCTGGTGATTTGCGGGATCGAGCAGTCATAAATATCTCCATGTAATCCATTTTCAAGAAATATAACATGAACGGCGTAATAATGAGAGATTTGTGTCATATTTATCTCCTGATGTAAAATTAGCCAATGAAAGTTATGTATAGGGCATAGGAAATCCAAACTGAGACGGGAAAGCTAGATCAGTGATTTGGTGGGCAACGATTACGACGGTGAAAGGTTATTCCTATGGACTCCATACTTGGATAGGTTGATTTGTTATTCTCCACAACATGCGGTCAGACCCATCACATAGATGTCCGCCTATAGACAGGACAAGAACGCCTTTCCCTTTAACCCTTTCTTTACCTCGCTGCTCATATGCCTTTCTCTCTGATGATTAGAGATACCTTGTGCCTTTACAAAGACTCTGCAAAACTTGAGTGCAATGTAATATTTTATGATTGTTTTATGTTAGTTTATTTTGTTTGTTTTTTTCCCCCCCTTCAATATATTTTTTTTATTTGTAAAATGAAACTTCTGTATTTTGGTGTATTGTACCACATATGGCAATTTTTTTCTAAAATTTCGATTCCTAGGACATCCGTTCATCTATACCAGCAGGTATATGTACAGGCAGTCCCCGACTTACACCGTTCCGACTTACATCTGTCCTCTAGTTACAAACGGAGACTTATGGGGCATGCTGGCATTGAGTTCATGTTCACATCAGATAATAGTTTGTGGAATGACAGTTCCAGCACCACAGCAGCACATGAGGTGAAAATTGAGGTGAATTCTTCTTAACAGGGGCACAGACAGAAAAACAAGTGTAAAAACCCTTCCCTGCACTATCCAAAACTAAAGAAAAAGCCTTTTGTGCTGGATATACATTTACTAAATCTACGTGTTCTGACTTACATACGAATTCAACTTAAGAACAAGCCTACAGTCCCTATCCCGTTCATAACCCGGGGACTGCCTGTACATCGTTATATATTGCATCTCTCGAGTGAGACGATGACCCCGTTGCCTCGGCATTTATATGCTGACTACTGCTTCACTTTAGGTAACCGATAATAGAGCGTAGGACCAAAGTCTACAATTGGCTGGAAGCCTGTCACTATTTGCCTTCCAAACAGGGAAAGTTTGTGCATTTGGCCAGTGAATAATCCTTCTTACCAACAGATTCCAATGGGGCGTTCAGAATAACGAATGTTTGCACTTTGTAGCATTTGCAGGATTTCTTGTCATGCTAAGTATTTACTGGTACTTACGACTCCTATGGGGCAGTGTTTTGGCTGGATGCATAGAAAGGTACATGTATTTTTGTTTTTTTACTAGGTGCCTTTTTGTAATATTCAGGTTGTGTACATTTTTACCGCACTGTGTAAATTTAGAGGTTTAAAGTGTAGTGTTTATGCAATGTACACATTTGCAGTGTTCAGAAGAAAAATGCTCAATAAGATCTGCTCTTTAATCCAGAAAATAAAAAAATTCTCTTATTTTGTATTAATGATTAAGGCCTCGTTCATAAGAACATATTTGCTATACATGTTTTATCCTAACGGGGATGGCAAGGTTGAGTCCAGTGGAGCAGTGTACACAAATACAGGCTCAAACTGGCCCCCATGGGGAGCAGAGGAAACCCTTGGTGGGCTCCTGGCAGGAAGAAAAGCAGAGGAAAAAAGCAAGACGCTGAGTGGAAGTGTCATGTGCTGTATGTGCAGTCATGTACAGTGGCTGTAGGGTGGGCCCCGAGAGTCGGCTCTATGGCTGGGGCCCCCGAGAGTCGGCTCTATGGTTGGGGCCCCCGAGAGTCGGCTCTATGGCTGGGGCCCCCCCATGGGGCCCCAAATCGGCTCTATAGGGCCTTTTGGGGCCCCGAGAGTCGGCTCTATGGCTGGGGCCCCCGAGAGTCGGCTCTATGGCTGGGGCCCCCGAGAGTCGGCTCTATGGCTGGGGCCCCCGAGAGTCGGCTCCACGGTTGGGGCCCCCGAGAGTCGGCTCCACGGTTGGGGCCCCGGGGGGAGGTCGGCTCTATGGTGGGGCCCGTGAGTCGGCTCCCCACGGTTTTGGGGCCCCCCGGGGTCGGCTCACCGGGTTTGGGGCCCCGTGAGCCGGCTCCACGGTTGGGGCCCCGGGCTCCGAACACTGCACATATTTAATAGAACCCTATGGTAATGGCTAATAAGGGAAACAGGGAAACACCTTCTCTATGGTTTTAATATTCCTTTTATGATAGGACACACATTGCACATGCTATCTGATCTGTCGGCAGCATATTATAGAGCAGACGACGCTGAGCAGAGTGATATATAGTTTTGTGGGTAAAGGTTCAGTACAACTTGTAATTTACTTATTTTAATGTCTGGACTTAGATGTCCAGTGGGCGGTGCTACTCAGTGAGACACTGCGTATACAGATAACACCGCCTACTGGACTCCGAAGGCCACGATCAATTTAAAATGAATAAAGTTGTACTATTTTTTTTCTTTCTTAGCCATCAATTTATATATTAATTTGCTTGGCTCCTCCTGCTTTACAATGGGATAGGGTTTGCATGTTCAATGTGACATTTTCCCTTTTATACTAGGTAAAAAAATGTACTTACCTGATATTAGCATTGATATTTCGTCTTTATACACAGCTATAGATCAATATGCTCCTATGAAACAGGCCTAAATCATTTTAAACCAAAGTTCTCCTAATATAACCACCCTTGGTTTGTAAAGTTCAGATATATATATATATTTTATAAAGAAGTGTTTACCAGAAAATATTTAACAATTTAATTTTTTTTAATTTTGAAGGAAGGGAGGTAGAGATGGTTTGGTTACATTGTTGCATCCATATCATATGCCAATGTGCAGTATCCAGTAAATGGGCAGCACTTTCCATATCATGTGCCAGGGTGCCAGATGTAGGTGGTCAGCCTATTAATCTACCAGTGATAATCTTCAAACCTACAAAGAGGTCTGCACTCTAACGTGTTGTGATAATAAGCAAATTTTATGCATATCATTATTGAATTCACGTTATTAATCCAAGGTGTATATTTCTAGCAGCAGCATTACAGGCTGAGGCCCTTCTTCAGGCTTCTAGCAAGAATAGAAAGGGGAAAGTGTCCAAAACAAATGTATCGGAGCTCCAGCCCTGTATGCATGGTACAGATGTCGCCGTTAGTAGAGTATGCGTACGTCACTGTCAGGCTTGTCCTCTGTAACTGCGTTGTGGTACTGTATACTTATTTTGAACGGCTTTCCTTTTTTATTCTTGCTATAAGCTTGAAGAAGGGGCTTGGCTGAAACGTTGCTGCTAGAAATAGTGGTTTTAGCAAGGTAGATTAATTAAAGAATTGCATGGAATTGCAAGAATTGCTTGTAATTACAAGTTGGACTGCCGGCCTCCTTTTTTTTTTTTTTCCCCCCCCCCCTATGCCCAATGTCAATCATAAAAATTTTTAAAGTAAAGTCCTCCGCACAATGATAAATCTGCAGTATGTACAGATGTGTCCTTCCTTACCTTCTGTCTTGATCTGACAAAATCCCAAGAGGTGGACGACCATCATCTTTGGAAAAGACAGGATTTTTCTTTACTCTATCGGGAGTTGTTTATACCATAGGTGTCTCTATGTGGCCACCCAGTGGTTGTGATATGAGCTTCAGCCTGTTGGAGGGTTTTACCAACCTGTCACACTACTTTATCCAATTTGTATTCTAATAATTTTTGATGAAGTTTGTGGAAGATTATGGTTGGACACCTCTGTAGTTTCCCTCTTTCATAGAATGTAACTGGCTCCGTCCAGTCCAGGCTTCGTTATAAGAGTCCGTCCACACGGCAGAGTTTTTGGGCAGATTTTTAAATGGTTTTCGGATTTGAACCATCCACACAGACTTCAATAGAAAATCCATTCTGCAGTCCACTCTAAAAGGATTTTCTGCCGAACATTTTTTTACAGTGCCGGAGTTCCCAGAAAACTTTGAACATGTTCAATCTTTCGCCCGGTTTTCGGGCAGGACACGAACCTGTCAGTGATTGAGGGGGACAGGTGAATCCGCAAACCGTGGACAGAACCAAAATCATGCAAAAGACGTCAAAATACCGACCGGGTTCTATTCCGACCGGTATTTTGTCACTGCCGTGTGGAGGCACCCATAGGGCTCGTTCACACGGCTTATTCTGGGACGGATTTCAGCCATATTGCGCCCCGTATTTGTGCTCCAATACGGCTGAAATCCGTCCCAGTCATTACGGTAATAAACAGTTCTCATAGAGAACTATGAATTCCGTCTCTCCTCCCCGCTCGTACAATACGGCGAGCGGGGAGAAAGTGACATGTTCATTATCCTGGTGGGATACACGCCGTGAATAATGAATGTCTATGGGGCCGGCGAGCTGCCGGCCCCCCGCCCCCCGCTGCACGGCAGCCAGCATAATTGCGAAATCCATCCCCACAATTACGCCGGCAATAAGCCATGTGAACTGGCCCTTAGTGTCTTTCCTTCGCTGCACACCATTTAGTGCCTCTTACTTTGTGCAATTGTAGTAAAAGAAAAGCTACAGCACCAGTGTACAAGAAATGTTCTATCCAGAGTATATTTTATTTTCCTCTATTCCCTCCCCTCATAAAATATACATATATCCATATATACAAAAAGGGACGTGCATTGAAATCGACGATGATTACTGTATTTATTTGAACAGAGTTGCCATTATATTCCATGTGTCCTTTGTTCAACGTATAACATGAACTATTTGCTTTCTGTATCTATTTTCCATTGCTACATGGTCATATACAGCAAGTGTTGCAACCTTAGAGAGAGAATAACAATTTGTTGTGCTATCCTACAGAATATAAATAAATATGAATTTCTAAAGTAAATGTTTTATGCCTGCGTCAGTCCTAAGAGAGTGCAGAGATGTGGCTACGGTGTGCATGAGTGACGGGAGACCGCACATGGAGCCTGCTCTATAAAGAGACTGCTGAGATGGTGAGAGCGTGAAGAGCAATGCGAAGAAAATTGGAAATATTTGTAACCCTAGGCGTTTTCAATATTTTGTGTGCAGTTTGGGTGAGTATTTGTAAATGGGGAGTGCTTAAAAAAGAGTAATAGGGGGATGGAAAAAGGGATTTTAATTTGATGGTAGATGGATACAAGATAGAGATGATGAGACGGGTGTTTTGGGGTAGATAAAATAGAGGTGTGAGGTTTGGGGGGGCATGTGGTATGGCATGTAAAAGATCTTATATGGAAAAGAGAATATGAGGATGGTATAGAATTGTATAGGAGATGGATTGAGACCGTGTAAGAGATCTCTATATGGAAAAGGAATATGAGTGATGGATTTTTGTTGTGGTGAGAGATGGATGGATTGGGACGTGTAAGACTTATATGGAATAGAGACAAGAGTGATGGATATGAATTAGTATGAGAGAGATGGATGGATATGGGACGTGTAAGGGCTCTATGGAATGATATGAGCGATTTTATGGATTGAATTGGTATGAGAGATGGGTTGGGGAAGTGGCTCTCTATATGGATAGGGATATGAGGATTGATGGATATTGAATTAGTTGAGAGGGGGTTGGGACGATGTGAGATTCTGTATGGATAGAGAGATGAGTGATGAGATATTGAGATTAGTATGAGAGAGATGGATATGAGAACGATGTAAGAGCTCTCTATATGGCAATCTAGCTACGTGCTGCAGGTGATGGTATTGAATGTGGTGAGAGAGATGGATGGGTATGAGAAAGATGTAAGATGCTCTATATGGAATAGAGAATATATGAGTGTGGATATATGAAATATGAGTGTGAGAGAGATGGATGGATATAAGACAGAGGTGTAAGAGCTCTATATAGAATAGAGAGATGAGAGATTAATGGATATAGAATTAGTATGAGAGAGATGGATATGAGACAGCTGTACGCGATCTCTATATGGAATAGAGACATATGAGTGATGGATATAGAATTAGTATGAGAGCGATGGATGGACATGCGACAGATGTAAGGGCTCTATGGAATAGATATGAGCGATTGATGGGTATAGAATTGGTATGAGAGATGGGTATGGGACAGATGTAAGAGCTCTCTATGGAATAGAGAGATATGAGCGATTGATGGGTATAGAATTGGTATGAGAGATGGGTATGGGACAGATGTAAGAGCTCTCTATATGGAATAGAGACATATGAGTGATGGATATAGAATTAGTATGAGAGAGATGGATGGATATGGGACAGATGTAAGAGCTCTCTATATGGAATAGAGAGATATGAGAGATTAATGGATATAGAATTAGTATGAGAGAGATGGATGAATATGAGACAGATGTAAGAGATCTCTATATGGAATAGAGAGATATGAGAGATTAATGGATATAGAATTAGTATGAGAGAGATGGATGGATATGGGACAGATGTAAGAGATCTCTATATGGAATAGAGACATATGAGTGATGGATATAGAATTAGTATGAGAGAGATGGATGGATATGGGACAGATGTAAGAGCTCTCTATATGGGAAAAGAGAAATTTTGAGAGATTAATGGATATAGAATTAGTATGAGAGAGATGGATGGATATGGGACAGATGTAAGGGCTTGTCCCCACGGCACCGGTTACTGGCCAGTTTTTCAAACGGTTCGCGGTTTTACAAACAGTCTGAAAACCGACAAGCAACGCTGACCCATAGACTTTTATGGAAAATCCGTGCAGCAGTCCACACTGCACGGATTTTCCGCTGGACGATTTTTGACACCGCCAGCGGTCCGAAAAACTTAGAACATGTTCATTCTTCTGCCCGGTTTTCGGGCGGAACATGAACATGTGGGTGAGAATCTGCAAACCGCGGAGAAAAGCCGTCCCACTGTGTGCCAAAAACAGACAAATTACTGGTCGGGAAATCCCGACTGGTATTTGGTCTGTGCCGTGTAAACGCGGCCTTAGAGTTCTCTATATGAAATAGAGAGATATGAGTGATTGATGGATATGGAATTAGTTTGAGAGAGATGGATGGATATAAGACAGAGATGTAAGAGCTGTATATGGAATAGAGAGATATGAGCGATTGATGATTATAGAATTAGTATGAGAGAGATGGATGGATATGGGATAGAGGTAAGAGCTCTCTAAATGAAATTAGAAAATGAGAGATCAATGGATTTAAAATTTGCATTAAAGAGATAGATATGAGATAAAAATGAGAGAAGGAAAGCTATTGATATTAGAGAGATGAATAAATAGATTTGAGAGGTAGACGGATAAATAGATATGAGAGAGATCTGTGATAAAGATTTATCAAAGCTTATAATGATGTTTAATGCATTGTGGTACTGTTGCACCTGATGTTCTGTCAACCTTTTCAGTGCTTTTCAATGGCTTTTATTGTGTCCTAAAATAACTTGCTGCAGCAAGTTATCTCTGCCAAGTTATGTTTGCTACATCCATAAATTGAGGGATGAATATGAGAGATGGAAATGAGATATAAATGGATATAAAATATGTGCAGGAGAGAAGTCTAGATTGATATAGGATGGATTTGAGATTGATAACAGAAAACAGGATATAGAGAAAGTTGAATAAAACGAAAGATGGATGTAAAATAGAGAGAGAATTATAGATGAATAGGAGATAAATGATGACTGGATGGATCTAAAATAGATAGGATGGATAGATATGAGATGGACACATATAGCAGAGAAACAACCACAAAAGCTTCTATAAAATAAATGGATGAGGCATACCCATAAGATAATGAAAACACCCGGTTATACAAATTAATCAACAACACCAAAAAGTACAATTTTACCGTATATACCTAGGACACAATAAAATATAATTTTTAATAGTAGTCAATCAATAAAACTTATATACGAAACAATAGTGCCTGCACTGAACCCTACACTAATCCCTAAAATAATATCACTACCTATCAAACAGATGTAGGGTATTCGCCCCAACAAGGGCGCCCCCACCAAGAAAAGTTATATTTTATTGTGTCCTAGGTATATATGAGCTTAATTTAAAATTTAATGCATTACTATACGTGTGGCACGGAACTTGCTGCAGCAAGTTATCTCTGCCAAATAATCTTTGCTATATCTATGGATAGATGAATATGAGATAGATGATGGGTATCAGAAGAATGAACAAGAAATAGATACAAAAAGGTGAATATAAAATATGTAATAGATAACAGAATAAAGATATAAAGACAGATAAAATAATAGATTATGTGTGAGAGGGGTTATAGATATGAGATAGAACTGCAGCAGATGTATAGGGAGCTATAGACGGGCGTGTGCACTGTATGGATGTGTGTATAGATAGTGCACATAATCTTGAAAGGACGGAATAAATTTGCTGTACAGTATAAACACGTCGCAGATCCTTGTCGTACACATCTCCCTGCTCTGTGTATCACTGACCTCAAAGCTTCAGCTCATTGTGCAGTACAAACCACGACTCCTCACCCCGCGGTGAGCTCTTAATGATTTATCTTCTTCAATACAAACATATGGGGGGGCGGTTGTTGAAAAGCTGTCCTCAAACTTCCTCAAAGTAAAACGGTTTGCTGTGGGTTTAGATTCTTCCTAATCCTTTCTAAAGCAAAACGAAGCAATTATTTTGTCTTTCCTACAGATGTTTTGCTCCACACGGCCGTCCATAATACCTACTGTTATTAGCAAAAAAAAGCCTCTCTGTAGAAGAAGCCTTCATTAAGCGGAATCCCGCTGAAGCAGCTATTGATCCAAAATCCCTCGTAGGTTCTGCTGGACACAATATCTTTTCCCTCTGCTCCCGATTTCCCTCCAGGGATAAAAGGCCAGATTAAAAAAAAAAAAGGAAAAAGTTTTATTTTATTTTTATTTATTTTTTTTTCAACACACCACAGAGTTATTTCATTTGCAAGCAGTTTTCCGAATAAAAAAAAAAGTGAAGATCTTCAGAGGACAGGAAGAATCGAAGATCTTGCTTTTCCCTGCGGTCAACCTCAGGAAGCGTTTGATAAAATTTAAATGTTCACTTCATACTAACAATTACTATTCGTGTTGCTCGTTTGATGTTACAGGCAGTGGATCTGTGGCTTCTTCTGAACATCTAAATAACGCAGCTGAACCAGTGTTGGGGTATATATATATATATATATATATATATATATATATATAGATATATATATATTATATATATATATATATTATATAATATATTTTATTTATTCTGTCCTGTTGGTTTTCTGCACTCATCAATTTAAAATTTTTCCAGTGATTTGTTCCACAGTAGACGCACTGCAAAAGATGTCTTGTCTGACTCCAAACATTGATCTTGTAATTGTACATTTGGCTTGGCTTGCTTTCTATCCATCTTGTTCTTCTATATTCTGTGACATGCACCGAGCTTTTAGGATATGTGAAAGCACTTAGGGTATGTTCACACAATGTTTTATGAGGAGCAAAATTCCTCTTCAAAATCTGCTTAAAAAAACGCCTAAGGAAATTTACTCTTTAGTTTTTCAGCATGGTTTTATTTAATATAATGCTCTGATCATACTAAAAATCACTAAATGTTAGATATTATATATAGTATATAAACTAAATAGTATGTAGTATAGATACTCGTATATATAGTATTGTGTATGTGTGTATATATCCTGTGCTTGCATATATATATATATACATGTGTGTGTGTGTGTGTGTGTGTATATATATATATATATATATATATATATATATATATATATATATATATATATATATATATATGCAGTGTGAACCCGGCCTTAGGTAGGGTAAATGTGTGTGTATATATATCCATATCCATCATTATATATATATATCTCATCTCTCTCTCTCTCTCTCTCTCTCTCTCTCTCTATATATATATATAGAGAGAGAGAGAGAAAGAGAGATGGATGTGTGTTATATATATTATAATATATATAATATATATATATATATATATAATATACACACACATTTACCCTACTTAAGGCCGTCATTTTAAGGGTATTTTCACACGGCTTATTTTGGCGCGCATTTTGGCACGTATTTCGCTGCGTATTGTGCATTATACGTGGCGAAATGCGTGCCACAATTACGGTAATCCATAGCTCTCATAGAGAACTATGGATTACGCGTCATGTCCCCGCGTGTACAATACCATCGTATTGTACGTGCGGGGAGATAAGTGACATGTCAATTATTTGCGGTGATTACGCGGTGAGAAAAATGCATGTCAATGGGGCCTGCGGCCCCCCCCCCCCCCCTCTCCCCGTGCGTCAGGAGTATGCGCTGATCAGTGCGACTCCCAAAACACCCGGCGTAATGTGGCGCGTACCGTACCCGAAGTCTATGTTAAAACGGTGTATTAAGGCGCATATAGTACGCACCGCAATACGCCGGGGTGCTTTGGAAGCACGCACTGATCAGCACATAATTCCAAAGCACGGGAGGCTGGCCGAGCGCCGGCCCCATTGACATGCATTGTAAGCGCCACGTAATCGGCGCAAATAATTGACATGTCACTTATCTCCCCACGCGTACAATACGATCGTAAAATGCGCGTCACGTGATTGACACTGCGGATTTTACTTTGCTGTCTATGTGAACTGTATTGTGAATTGTTTAGGGTGTATTTCGGCACATAATCAAGCTAAATAACACCAAAAATCTGCACCTAAAGACACCTTGTGAACATACTCTAACCCAGCGCAGCTCTCACTATAACACGCTGGGGAGACGCTCTGCCCGGGCACTCTCTTCCTCACTGTCACACACAGTTCTGAAAAGGGTAGATTATCTGCATGGTGTGTCCCCGGTGGCATTCGGAAGTGGCAATGTGCAGCTGTTTGATGAGAGGATTGACCAGACATGGGTCTGGAGGAGGCACTGGTCACAGGTTGCAGAGCTTATCAAAGCTGTTGCCAGCCATGTCTTCACTAATCATTTTTCAAGTCAGGGTTGTCTCACTACAAATATTGATGGCATATGGCTAGGGCCACCTCTCCTATCTCCTAAACGAGCCCTGGAACCTCTGATAACACAGCAGTGAGCACAGAGCTTGACATACTCTTCCAGGTGTAAGTGTTATGCGCAGGACCTGACAAATGTGAAAAAAACTGGACACCTCCCTCCAGAAAAATATGAGCCCCTTCTCCTTTCATGTATTGCTCTTGTCATTGCCCTGGCAATCTAGTCTGATCTATCCCTGTCCAGAGAACCAACTTTTGCCATTGCTACTATTTGTAATGAGACTACATGCAGGTAAGCATTTATTGCCGCACCAGCAGTAAACTGAGATTAGTCTACCCGGCCATTCAGGAGTTTTGTTTTTTCATTACAGCGAGGGAAGGGCAAGATTTTATGTGCCATTTGTAATTGCATTGCCCTGCCTAAATAACAAGAAATTACTGCCAAAAATATGTTTTTCTCAGTTTTAAAGAGGCTAAAACCTGGTCAAAGACACCCATAAGTCAATGAAATGTTGTACGTCACATGTTTTAATCTAGGGAAAAATATAATGTGTTATGAGATGGGACGAGGAAGGAAGGGCTGAGACTTGGTGTAAAGGAAAGAATGAGCCTAATGTGGTGAAGCTGGTCTCCAGTACTCTAGATCTTGATACTTATGACTTGATTGAGTAATGGCAGGACATATTTGATGAGTAAATGAAGTCCCAACATAGCAGATACTCAAAATAACTCAACCCATAGCCATTAATGTCTTAAACGCTGGCAACAAAAGTGAGTACACCCCTAAGTGATAACAAAAGTGAGTGCACCCCTAAGTGATAACAAAAGTGAGTACACCCCTAAGTGAAAATGGACAAATTGTGCCCAAAGTGTCAATGTTTTGTGTGGCCACCATTATTTTCAAGCACTGCCTTAACTCTCTTGGGCATTGAGGTCACTAGAGCTTTAGAGGTTGCAGCCACTGGAATCCTCTTCCACTCCTCCATGACGACATCACAGAGCCAGTGGATGTTAGGGTGAATTCACACGGCGTATAACGCCGTACAACGCCGTACACCTGAGCGCGCTGCTATACGTCTGCTGCAGGAAGAAGGCGCTGGCTAGCACGAATTTCCCACAGTGCCCTGGTCCCCATTCACCCTCCCTTTCACCTCTTTTGCTGTACAGGCTGGGGACTACGTGCTAATAACGTATTCAATGAGTGGTATGATTCTACTGTATTTGCAGGCCTTACTTTGGGCGCATTTCAGCGCAATTACTCCCTGAAGTACAACCACCAAAAACGGAGTGTGAACATACAGTTCGGGACATTGTGCTCCTGCACCTTCTTTTTTTAGAATACCCCACAGATGCTCAATAGGTCCTAGACTTCGAGACATGCTTGGCAGGTCTGGCACCTTTAAAAGGCAGTGTTTGTCTTGCAGGTGTGTTTTACTTCCCTGCTGTCCTGAAGGGAGGGGATCATGCTCTGCCTCAGTGTGTCACAGTACATATTGGTATTCATGGTTCCCTCAATGAACTGCAGCTCCCCACAGCCAGCAGCACTCATGTTGCCCCAAACAATGATATTCCCATCACCATGCATGACTGTAGGTAAGACACACTTGCCTTTGTACTCCTCACCTGGTTTCTGCCACACACGCTTGAGACCATCTGAACCAAATAAGTTTATTTTAGTCTGATGAGACCACAAGACATGGTTCCAGTATTCCTTGGTCTGCTTCTCTTTAGTAAACACATTCATGGTATCTGTCAGAATACAGTAGGCCCTAAAACCCACACACACATTAAACTCATGAAATATTTTAAACGCATTCCTGCTATCCTCTGTACATGCATAGGACTTTGATCAAATTGTGTGTGCCCACCTACAGCGTCAAAGCATCCTCATCAGGAGGGTTGCTACCTCATCAGCTAAAGGTCCTTAAACTCAGTGTGAATGGAGCCTGTTGCCCTGAATGTGTGGAGGCTTGGTCCTACAGAGATGCATTCACATTAGAAACCCACCTGTTGAGGTTACTTTGACGTGGTAGGTGGGCATACACAATTTGATCAAAATGTGAGCTAAACACCTCCATTTTATGCATGTATTGAGGGTAACAGTAATGCATTTTAAGTGTTTCCTAAGTTTAATATTTGTATGGGTTTTCGTTCCTGCTACTTTATTGATAGTTGGAGAACAATGTGTACAAGTTTCCATGTCTATTGTAAAGCAGGTGCAGGCTGATTTGTAGTCTTTGAAGTGCCATGAAAAGGGTGTGCCCACACGAAGTATTTTGCCGCGTATTTTGGTTCGTATTTCGTACCAAATTATGGCCAAAACATTGTTCTGATAGTCACTTCTCATAGACTGCAATATAAAATATGCGGCATCATTCACACGACGTGTATTTTACACTCGTAATTTTCGGCGCCTGAAAAGAATCAACAGGTCAATTCTTTCAGACATATACGCACCGTGAAATAATAAAGAATAGGAGACAGAGCTCTGCCTCGGGCACTACGTGTCATTTACAAGTTGAAACTCCGCACTACCAAGTGCATAATTACAACGATGCAATGAACACTTTTTGCAGCCTGCGCGCAATGTACACGGCGCATATACTCCGTGTGAACGTACCCAAAGTTTTCCCAATGGATACTGTGTCAGGGTGTCACAGAAATCTCTAGGGTAAACATAGTCCGACTTGGACTATGTTTGCTCTGTTTACCTACCATATACATTTTATGTGCCGAACATGTGGTCCACCACCACCGCGCTGTTGTGTCCGATGCATAAAGTGTTTATGCTTAATAACTAGAGGAAATGTCCAAGAGAGATTATGGGCGACATGTATAAACGGGGCTGCGCCGGCAGTCTGGCGTCCTTTCAGCCCAAAAACTGGCACTGCCCTGTATGAGCAGGCGCACTCCAAAATTAGGTGCATTATTGGGCGTCCGTGGCACTTTGTAATGCGCCTGAAATCAGGGGTGTGCTGGAGGCGTCGCACTACAACCGTACGAAGCTACACATTTATAGCTTCAGTACGGCAAATCCAGGCGCATTACTGCTGGAACAGGTAGAGCACTTTAGAAGTGGTTTACTTGAGCCACAAGTGTCGCTTTGTAGCTAGAAAGCGCTAAATCTATGACCCGCAGTAGAACAGATGAATAGATTCAGGCACATTCTACGCTACTAAAGCGTGCAAAAAAATGGCGCCTGGCACCAAATATCATACATGTCGCTCTATGTTTTGTGGAATAAATTTCCACGTCCTTCTGGTAGTTATCATGACCAGAGGCCACAAATGTGATGTGAATGGGGCCTAAGACAGGAACAGGCAGGTAAAACTCTATACAAAACACCGCACTATTTCCTAAAACCAGCCTAAGCCTCCAGGTTCCCGGCCGGTGCTGGTTATCTATTATGTTTGCTTGTTAAACTGTGACCATTTTTTTATAGCCGGGTAGGAATAATCCCGCCATGTGGATGGCAGCCCGGCGTACATTACATCTCGTCTGCTACCTGCATGTGTGTCTGCAGCATAAAATATTGCGCTAGTTTAGGATAAAGCAGAAGCAGAAAATAAAATACACAGGATATAAATGGTGAATGCTCCAATTTTACTGTGTCATCCCAAGCACAGATTCTCTGTTATCAAAGTACCGCTGCAATTTTTCATCACTGATCTGCAATCCATTAAAGTGCCCTCTGGAGCGCTAATATATGAGTAATGTATGAGCTCTTCTGCAGATACGTATGCGCAAAGACCAATTTTCTCTATCCTATCAATAAATCCTATATCCTGTTTTTCGCAGATCAGCATTTTGGGCATTTTATACACGTCCATTTATAAATAAGATGTAAACTGAATTTTTGCAATGAAAAAAATGTTTGTCGCCTGAATAAACATCTCGGGAACATTGCATTGGTTACATCATGTAATTAAATCGTTTTATTGATCTGTTTATATTCTTTCTTATTAATTGCTACATTCACAGAAATATAGAAACTCTTAGGCTATGTTCACACGGCTTATTTTGGGGCGCATTTTTGCTGCGTAGTGTGCTTATTACACGGCGAAATGCGCCTCATAGTTACGGTAACCCATAGCTGTCATAGAGAACTATGGATTACGCCTCATCATCCCTGCGTGTACAATACGATCGTACTGAACGCCCGGGGAGAGGTGACGTAATTTATTTGCGGCGCATAAGTAGTAATGCATGTCTATGGGGTCTGCGGGCTGCCCGCGCCCCGGGAGTATGCACTGATCAGCGCGAGCTTTCGAAACACACGATGTATTGCGGCGCGTACTGTACGTGCCGCAATACATCGTGTGAACATACCCTTACAAGTAATGGAAACTTGATCCAAACTTTTCCTGGATTTTTGCAGTGAATGCTTTGTATGGGTCATTTGAGAAGAATATATATATGTGCAGCCGTACAAATACACAATAGTTTACACTATATAGATGTTAATACAGAATATATAAGTGCCCTGGGTCAGCTCATAGCATCACACGGCTTTCATTACCACCTGTATGGTGATGACCCCCAACTCTACAGCTCCGGCCCAGATGTCGCCTCTCTTCTCTCCCGGATCCCTGACTGTCTTTCATCCATATCCTCCTTCTTCTCCTCCCGCCTCCTAAAACTAACCGTGGAGAAAACCGAATTTATCATCTTCCCACCATCCCACTCTATCCCTACACCTGACCTCTCTACCACGATTAAAAGATACACTCTCTCACCAGCTCCACAAGTCCGCTGCCTTGGGATAACCTTTGACTCCAATCTGTCCCTCAAACGGCACATCCAATCCCACACCTCTGCTGCCGCCTCCACCTGAACATATATCTCCTGAAACCGCTCATGCATGAACGTTCATAGCACAAAAATGCTTTTCCATGACCTCGTCATTTCCAGCTTAGACTATTGCAACAACCTTCTCTAGCACTCTCGCTCCCCTCCAATCCATCCTCAACTCTGCTGCCCATCTTGTCCACCTCTCTCCTCGCTACTCCCCTGCCTCTACCATCTGCCAATCCCTCCATTGCCCAGCGAATCCAGTTCAAGCTACTAACCCTGACCTACAAGACTCTCCATGACCTCTCTCCTCCATACATCTATGCCTTAATCTCTAGATACCTCCCCTCACGCAACCTCCGCTCCTCACAGGACCTTCTTCTCCGTTCTCCTCTTATCAGCTCCTCACATAACCATCTCCAAGACTTCTCTCATGCTTCCCCTATTCTCTGGAACTCACTGCCCCAACACATCAGACTCTCCCCCACTCTCACTAGCCTCAAAGGTAACCTGAAAACCTATCTTTTCAGGATTGCCTATGACCAACTATTAACCGTGTTGCACTGCTCCGCCCCACAAACATGTCTGCCCCTCACCTCCTTTCTCTTCCATCCTTCCTTGTCGAGTGTGAGCCCTCACGGGCAGGGACCTCTCTCTCTCTGTACCTGTTGTTAGTTACTTATTGTCACTTTGTACTTGTTTGACCAATGTTATTTTTCTAACCACTGCGAATGTACAGCGCCCTGGAATCAAGGGCGCTCTAAAATAAATAATAATAATAATGTAAATGGTTGGAAATGGTCTGATGTGACACTTGGTTGCCTCTCAAATTAACTTTAATGTGCCTGGAGTTGTGCGCCATTCATCACCCACCTCTGCAGGGCATTGTTTACAATGAAGTGGTCATCAGTGTGTGATGGAGCCAAAGGACATCCACTTCTTTGCCTTTCTGTGACTCTTCCAGTCTCTCTGTATCTCTGATGTAACCTGCTGATGACACTCTAAGACACTCTAAGCTCAGTGGCCACTTCCGTCTGAGAGCGTCCTGCTTGAAGTCTCGCAATTGGGAGGTACTGCTGATCAATTGTAAGGTGTTTTTTTGGTCTCATGATGACAAAATGTGAACAGCAGGATGAGGAGGACGGTTTAAATCTCAATTCCAATTTATTGGGTGATTCAGGGATCCAACACCGGTTGGGAATTTTGCCATTAAGCTCCTTGTTAGAGATCAGCAAGTTGTGCAAAAAGTAATGAAACATTGAACAGTTGGACATGTGCAGCTAAAGGGAAGAGATGGATCATTTAGTTCATTTAAAAATAAAGTTCAAAAATGTTTATGTTCATCCTGAAATTTCAACCAAAAGCCAAATACCCCAATCCATTTATGAGTGGTGTATGTACATATTTATATATACATTGTCCCACAACAAGTCCAAGCTCTCTGGCTGATTTTTGTCCTTAGTTCTTTTATGTCACAACTTTCTAATTGGAGCACACAACCTACAATTGATGAGAACCAGAATAGACCTCAGCATAGACTGTATATGATGATAAAATGCATAGTAATCTTATTATACTAACAAACATGGGTAAAATCAAGTCTCTTCTCTGTGGCTATGCCAGACACCCCAGTCCGACACAAACTGCTGCAGTGTTTCGACGTTGACCCTTTATCACTGGAGGCCAACAAGCCAATAGGGTCCAGGGAACTGTTGTCAGGGAAGATGAATATAGGTTTTTTTTTGTCATCTAAGATGCTGTTTGCTATGTAATTTAGTCAGAGGCGTAATTTGTACCTCTGGGGCCCTAGTGCAAAAAGTGAAATGGGCCCCCCAGCTACCATGTGCCACTTACAAAGCTGGTATCGCCCTATGTGACAGGAGGGCTTTTGGGCCCCCAACCTACCTATGCAACTTTTGGGCAACTGCTACCTATGCACCCCATATAGCTACCCCCCTGAATTTAGTGTATATTTGTATGCTGGTTTCTTTTCTCATTTTGGTCTGAATTGGTTTGAAAATCTTACCATTTATACCTCTGTAGATTACTAAGGGGATCACCTTAAAACTGTAAACCTTTCTATTGCCAAATCACTTAATCGGCACCATGAACAAATGTTACTCTGATTTTTAATGATTCATCCATGTTGTATGTTGGGATAATCATAGAAATATAATAAGATGCAACAGCCTAGTTACTGTGATTAAAGGGGTTGTCTCACTACAAGGATTGCTGCTTTTTATGTTAAAGGTCTTGCAAAAACAAGTCACTTTGTAATATATGTCCATTACCAGTCCCCTACCTATTCTGAGATATCCCCTCTTGTATGGGCTGCAGGTTACTATAGCTACAGACCTGTTCGATCTCTCCTGATAGGCTGCCAGCACTGGTCGTTATAGCTACAGACCTGTTTGATCTCTCCTGATAGGCTGCCAACGCTGGTCGCTGTACCTACAGATCTGTTCGTTCTCTCCTGATAGGCTGCCAGCACTGATTGCTATAGCTACAGACCTGGTTTTTCTCCCGCACCCTTTTTGGGAAGCCGAAAACACCCCCGTAATTCAAATAAAAACCGGGAAAAAACAGGAGGGGGAAGGGGGGGGAAGAAAATTAAAAATTAAAAAGTGAGAAAACCCCCTTTAAAGGGGGGGAATGACCATGCTGCAAAAAGAGCCCCAAACGAAGACCTAAAACCCGGGGGTGATGGGGCCACTGGGTTTTCCATTAAAATAGGAGACCCTTGCTCGTTTTCCCCGGCTTTTTTAGGTTTTTCAGAACAATTTTCCAGCATATTTTCTGTATTGCTTCTCCTCAGTTTTCCTTCATTTAATCCAAACCTTCTGTTCACTTCCAGGGGATAAAAATCTGTAAAAAAAAAAAAAAAGTAATTTGAAAATTTGTATAACTTATTGTTATTATGCAAGGACTAATGTTTATTTGACATACCACAAGAAAAAACAAAAAGCGATGTGTGCAAAATTGCAATTAGCCGCTTAGCAAAACCAGGTTGTGTGCACAAAATATAAACTGTTTCATTATTGCTTCATTATTCATTTATTAAAAAGTGACCACAAGGGAAAAAAAGAGGAACCCGGTGCGGGAAAACAAGAAACAGCCACCCCCAGACCACTCCCCTAAGATCCTAACCCTCTACATAATGCTTCCAAAGTTAGGTTCTATTGAAAATGCCCCGTCCCCCAAAAATTTGTGGGTTTGGGTTCCAACATTTTTCTTCATCATGTTTGATGAAAGAAGCCCCCAGTATTTCCCAAAGTTTGGACACAAAGGAAACTGCTTTGTGTCCAGCCCAGGAGATCAGGTGGCAAAAGCAGTTTGGCTTTTTTCAGGGCAGTCTTTGAGGCTGCACCCCTTTGGTTTTGCCTCCCAAGGCTTTAAACATGAGGGAGGAACAGGGGACATGCACTAAGACTGAGCTTGGGAGGGAGCGAGATAGCCCAAAGGGCAAAAAACCAAAAAGGCCCCCAATTGGGGGCTTGTAGTTTTATGGGACAAAGGGAAACGGCTATATGTCCTTAGAAAATGTTGCTGCTCAGCTACAGCAAAAGGAGGCTACATCCAGCACAGATTCACACAGAAAACATCACAGGGAGACGAATAAATAAGACAGGCAAGGGGGGGGGCCGGGGCCCAGCATTTTGGGGGAAACGGGAAGGGTGCTTCGGGTGGAGCCCCCGCCAGGGACACAGAAAACCCCCCCTTTTTTTTTTTTTTTTTTTGGGGCAGCCCAAATAATGAGCAAAAACCTCTAAAAGGGCCCCCCAGGACCCTCAAGCCCCCAGGCAGCAAGTGATTTCCCCCCCTTTCCAAATTTCTTCACCCACCCTTCCGGGGCCGGGCAGATACCCCAACCCGTCCCCCGCGACCCCAGCCCGGACCCCCACCCTTGCCCCGCCGAAGGGAGGGCCCCCGCCCAAACTCTACAGCCCTACAAAGGCGGGCCGGGGAAACCGGGGGCCCGGGACACGGGAAAGGGATCGGGCCCCCAAAGCACGTCACCTGCCACCATTCCGCCTGCTTCCTCGGGCCCCCCCTCGCTCCGGGGGACGGAAAAATCCAATAGCGGAGGGGCCCCTGCAGGAACGCGGGGGGGAAAGGGGCCGCCGTGCCTGAAAACCGGCCCGCAGCCCCCGCTCATCGCGGGGGAACCACGATCCCCGCCCCTAACAAAACCCCCGAGACTCTGAGGACCCGCAAAAAAAAGAACTCCCGGGTACGTGCCCCCTTTCCCCCAACCACCCTCTCCCTTTTCCCCGGCCCCCGCTCTCGACCCCTGCGATCGTAAATTGAGGAGGGGGGGGGAAACCCTTTTAAAATTCCCCAGGAACAGGACATTGCGGGGGGGCATGCTCTCCTCCGGGGGGCAGGCCCGATTCCCCATCAGCCCACAAAGAGGGCCTCCTTCACCCCTCCTCTCCCTTCCCCCCTGGCCTGTGGGGCCCGGTTTAGCCGCTGGGGCCCCCCTGGCGGGGACAGCATACGGGGCAATGTCCCAACTCGGACATTACAAAAAAAGAGTCTCGGGCCCCCAAACTGGGCCCTAGCACCAAGTTTCTCCTCCTTTAATTGGGGAATTTTCCCAAAGTGCCCTCCTGGGCCCTCGGCCTCTCTTCTCATCTCCCCTGATCCCCACAGAAGGGACTTAAAAAACACCTGAAAAACTCCCCTACCTTTCCCCCGGGCTTCCCACAGATTGGAGCTCTATCCCCCAAATAGACGTTGGAGACACTGCAAAGGGCCCGCTCCTCGTCAAAAGAAACGCAGCCAGGGGGGCTAATCCTGCCTCTCCATCCTGGGGTGAAAACCCGGGCCCAAACCCACCTCCACCATTTCTTCTAGGTCATAGGGCACATTTGTTGGGCCCGGTCCGAGAGTCAGTGGCCCCTGCCCCTTTTTGGGAAAGGAACCCAAATTCAAAACCCTACCGCTCACCCCTAAACTCAAAAGCGCTTTTTTCCTCGGACCCCCACTAAGAGTGATATCAAAAAAGATGGGGGCAAACTTGCCCCAAATGCTTGGAAACAAGATCTTCACCTGTGAAAGGGGGGATGTAAAAGTTTTTGAAAGAGAGGGTTCGACGGGAAAATTATAAAAAACATCAACAGACCCCCTCGCTATAAAGGCCCCTTGCGGGACCTCGGTGGCGGAACAACAAAATCTTTTGGGGGTCAGCCAAGGAATCAAAATTGGGACCCCCTGGAGAACCGCAGCGGGCCCGAAACAATATAAATTCGGGGGCCGTCCCGGTCGGGTAAAAACAGGCGACTAAAACCCCAAACCCCAAAAAGGCCCTTTTAAACTTGTCCGGGGGCGGGCCCGGAAGGGGTCCGAAAACCCGATTTTGGGATCGTGCACATAGAGCGCTTGTCCGCAAGTCAAGACCCTGACCGACCCAGAGCTTAAATTTTGCGGGGTGCATAAATAAAACGTTGAAAGAAAAATTTTTTGGGAAAGGGGGGCGAGGCTCATCCAAAATTTTAAGGTTTTGGTGACATGCAATTGGATTTTGTTTCCTATCTCTAAAGGAGGACCCCCCTCCGACCTCTTTTAAAAACCCGCTGCTGGCCCATTCACGGGAAAAGGGGGGCCTTTCCTTACCTTTGGGGGCCTTTTCTCTTCCCCGATCCATCCCCCCGGGGGGACAACCCCCTCCCCTTTTGCGCACCCCCATGGAACTTCCCCTTTGGCCCTTCCTTTCCCGGCTCAAAAACCTTTCCCCCCCCACCAAAAACCCTCCCGGGATTGGGAAGATTGGCCCTGCCCCGGTAGGCCCTGCCCCCTTGCTCTGAACCCCTGGCCCCTTCAGCCCTCCCCCGGGAAAACCAGTCCCAAACCCCTCGGGGGGGACCTCAGGGGTTCCTTGGAAGAGGCCCCGCGGGCCCACGTCCTTTTCCATCAAAAGACCAACCTCCCGCTGAACCCCAAACTTCCTCGCCGAAATACTGGCTTCGATTTCTATTGGGGGCCCTTGACCCTATTTTCCCCTAAATTTTTTGGAGCCGGGGAATCGGGGTTTTCGGTAAAGCCCCCTACCTGGGGGAAACTTACTCTTTAACATGGCCTCTTTTTATTAAGCCCTTTATACGTTTGGGGTTTTGCTCTATGAGCTTCACGATTTTGGGTTTTTTTTTACATCTTTGATAGCTCAGGATTTTCTTTTGCTCTTTACAAATTTTGTTGCGGGGTTTCAAAATTTGTTTTCCCGGGAGAAACGCTCAAAAAATTTCTATATCACCTCCAAAAAAGCAGCGGTCACAAAATTAAATTTTGCAAAACAGGAGACCCATCAAATTGAGCACACTTTAAAACCAGGGTTTTCCGCAATAATATTTACTTCCCTTGTCCCCAACAGCATAATGCGCTTGCCAGAACAAAGGGGGGTTTCCGCGTTTTTTTTTCCACAAGTCGTTGCCGACCCCCAATCCTAAAGTACTTCCCGACACTGACGCCCCGAACCTGTTTTATCAAGGGGGCTCCATTCAGGGGACGCATCTTTCACGGTCCCCCTTTAAAATTTACGCGCCTAACACTGGGGCCCCCCCCCTCTTTTCTCTCCAAAACCTTAGACACCCCCTTTCGGATTTTGGGTCAAGGACAACTGGGTCCTTCGCGGGGACCTCAAACCCTTTCCTAAACCCGGTACTTGTAAACCTCGATTTTTTGGGCCCACCTTTATGTTTGGCTAGTTCCTTGGGCAGGGTCTGTAAAAGGCTGCATTTATATGCAATTGGTGGATGTTTTTGGGGTCCCTTCATCCTGGGGGAGAGGGATTTATAAAAGTTTTTTTTTTACATCCACACCCAAATCCTATTAGGATAAAATTTAAAATTTCCCCCCCCCCCCACTCTTTGCTTCCACATTTTATCCACCCTCCTTGGCAACATTTCCCCCATTCGGACCCCTTTCCCCCGGGTTTACTGTGACTTTTAGCTTCCAAAACCAGCAAACCCTCTTTTCCTGGAAGCAAATGATTTCCCCTTTTTTCTACCCAGTGTTCTTGGGAGACTTTAAAGATTCAGTTTCCATCCTTCCCTTTTTAGTGCATTCTGGGTACCCCAAATCCTTCCCAAATTAAAAACAGGGAAGCCCCCAAAAAAGGTCTTGGGGTGGTGTTCTTATAAACATGGGGCTAGGCTAAAAAAGGGGAAAAATTTGGGTAAAGCATTTTCTCCCTCAAAGCAAAATTGCACTGTCCCTTGGGAAAAGGCCCCCAAGTCGCGAATCTGGGGTCCGGGCCTTAAAGGGAACCCCGATACCACCCGTCAAAGGGAAATTTTTTAAATTGATGGGTCACAAGCATAAAAAGCTATCGACAGCTAATTTCCTAGCTTTTCCCTTTTAAAGTGGGGGCAAAAAGCCGGCAAATGTTTTTGGGCCCCAGGGCCCCGAGGGGATAAAAGAGCTCCCTGTTTATCCCCTCTATCAAAAATTCAAATGGCCGCCTGATTTCCCCCCCACCAAAGAAAACTTTAAAGAATTTCCCTGTATCAAAACTGGCCTTTATAATCTCCCCCCCCCGGGGGCGCCGGGGGGACAAACCCGGACCCCCACACAAACCCTTTTCATCATTTCCTTTCCAAAACCGCTTTTACCTCCCTTTGGAAACCCCCAAACCCTCGCCTCTTTGGAGGAACCTTTTGGCCCCTTTATGCTTAAAGGGCGATTTCTGCCCCTAGCCCGCGGGGAAAAAAGCCCCCGGGCCCAATGGATATAAAAGCCGCCCTTTTTTTAAAAAAACTTAGCCGAGGAACTCATGACTTCCCCCGCTGGACCATTTAATGGGCGATCCAAGGGGAAAAAGTTTTGATTTCCCCATTTTTCAGGCAATTTTTTTAAAAAATTTTTTCCCCCCAAAAAGGGAAAAAAAAAACCCCCTCTATGTCCTAGCTTTTCGACCTATTTCCCTCATAAAAAACCGACCCCTTTAAAAACCTTTCGAAACTTTATTGCCCGTGTCTTAGTCCCTTTCTGAAATCGCTCATCCATCTGGGTCAAGTTTTTTCGTTCCCTGTAGGGGGCCCAAAGGGTAATACCCTTTAAAAAAATTTACTCAAAACCCCAAAAATAAATTCCCTACATCCAAACTCCCCTGGTAAATGCAAAACCCCAACGCCGAAAAAAGGGGTTTTTACTGAGTGGACTGGGGCCCTTTTTGGAGGGGGGGTACTGAGCATCTGGGGTTTGGGGCCCCCGGGAAAGGAAATTGCAAAAACAGCCTTTAAAAATGCTCCGCACGCGCAAATTCAGTCCCAAAGGCGAGCCCCTCTTTCCCCCCTTTTCCCGATTACAATGGTACCAGGCAGGGATTTCCCTTCCCCTTCCCCCCACCCCCCCCCCAAAAAAAATTTTTTTGGGAATAGAGCACCTCATGCAGGCTAAATTTGGACGGACGAAACCCATTCGGGGCATCCACATTGCTGGGCACCCGGTTAGTTTCTAGCTTCGCCGACAAATTGCTGTTTTAATCAACGGAGCCCATGGGAAACAATGCCAGCAGCGCTCAGATTCCCAGCACCCTTTTTGGGACATTAACCTGCTAAAATCAACATGGGCCCAAAATAAAGCCCCAAAGCTGAAAATTGCAGAGGGTCCATTGAGGGAAATGAGGTCCTCCTTTTCCCCTTTTTTCCTGGTCCACCCTTTTCCCTTTTAAAAACCTGGGAATACATATCCCCAAACCCAAAATTTTTATAAGACCTTTTTTAAAAAAAACTTTTGCACCAATTTTTCCTTACTAAAATTTAAACGGGGACCCCCCCGAAGTGGGATAAGAGAAAACTTTCGTTTGGGTAGGCCCTATTTAATATTGTTAAAAAAGAAAATCCTCCCTCCCCCCCTTTCCCTTTACTTTTTCCAAACATCCCCATTGTACTCACTAATTCCTTCTTTCTGCCCCCCGATTTTAATAACTGACTTTGTAAAAGGGGGCCCCGAAACATCCCCGATTAGCAACCCACTCTCAAAGAGGGCCAAAACAAGGGGGGAAATTTGCTTTGCCAGAAATTTCCCTCATACTATCTCGCGGCAAAACCCTGGCTCGGATCTTTGGGTTTCCTTTCCAAAATTTTACCTTCAAAAAAAGGGGGGTCCAACTGGGAAACCTTTTTCTGTATAAAGCCCCGGTAGCGGCCCTTGGGCCCCGGCTATCACCCCCCCTTGTTTTCCAGAAAAATTTTGGGGTACAATCCCCCTGGGGGACCCAAGTCCCCTATCTTTGGGCTGCAGAAGGTTTTTTCCCTTTCCCAAAATGACCCATTTAACCAGGAGGGCCCCCGTACACCCTTTGCGGGCAACCCGGGGTCCCGGAACCTATTAAACCCCAGCTCTCCTTAAACTAATGGGGTCAGCCCCGTCCACTTTGATTTTTAAAAAGGTTTCCCCAGCGAAAAAATTCCCCTTTAAAACCAAACAAGATCTTTCCCCAGGGCTCGTCATTGGCAAAAATTTTTTTCTAGGTTTAAAAAAAAAAAATCAGTTTTTAGGAGCCTTTAAGTAAAGTGTGGGGGCCCCCACTCATCTCCAAAAGACCCCTCTTCCGTTTGAGAATGGTGGGCCTGCGGGACTCTGGGGAAACACCTTTTCCCCAAGAATATATAGTCTTTTGCAAACCGGTGACTGTGGATGTTTAAACCCCCTTTCCCGGCAAAATTTTGGGGGAGGGAACTTGGGGGGGTTCCCCTTTACAGCAGAGGATTGGGACAAAGGTTTTTTTAACCCCTCAAAACAAAATCGCAGCCTGTGGGAAAACGGGAAAAACTGAACAAAAAAATAGCACACGCTGGTATTTTGAGTTCCGGGGCCCTTTTTACATTCCCTCTACCCCCCGGGGTCCCCCTATCTGCTTGGGGTTGAAGGGTGGAAATTGGTAAAAAATTTCCCACGTAAGGTGGAGCGTGGGGGAGATTCAGGGCCCCTTTTGGGTGCAAAAATTCCCCCAAACTCATAAATCTTAAACACAGGATAAAGCTCTTCCAAATGATCCGGGTGGACGCTTCTTCCAGGTTTTCCCCCTCCCCCCTTTCCCTCCCTTAGGGGGCATCTTCACTCCTTTCCCCATCCTGGCTGCCCAAAACTGACATCCCGCGATTATTTTTTGTCCGAAGCGAGGCCATCTGAAAACCTCGGGGCGAGAATCCAAAAGCTTACAGCGTATGGAGGAAAAATTAAAGGAATGTTCCCCGCAGTTTGGCCGAAATTTTGCCACCCTTTTAGACTGGGAAGACTTGGGTTTTTTTTTTGCCATCCCCCGGGTATAAATCCTTTGGGCCCCGAGAAAAATAAATTTCTCTCCCTCTTGAAACCTCCGCTTGGGGCTCCCTTTTTCCCCTTTTTTGCTCGTTTAAAGGGGCATTTTTTCAGGCCTTTAGACCCCCCGGCCGCACATCTTTTATTTAGTTTTTTTTTTGGTTACTTTTTCCCCTATTAAGATTTTTCCAAAAAATTCCATGTAAATTTGGGGCGGCAACCTTTTTCACTCTCAGGGGGTTTCGACTACAGGTTTTTTTAAAATGCGTAGAATCCCACTCTCTTTATTTCCTAAAACCCGTTGGTTTAAAAACCTTTTGTGGTTGGGGGGGTGGGGGTTGCTTCATCCAATAGGGCCCCCATCCCCACCGTTAATCTCTCATAATACTGGTTTTTGTATCCCGTATCCTTTTTAAACCTTTTGGCTTTTCAACATTTCCCTTTTTATGTGCAACTTCCTTTTACTTTTACCTTGTGCTTGACTTTTATTGGTTTAATAAAAATCTTTTTGAATATGAAAAAAAAATAAATAAATAAAAAAATAAGACAGGCAAGCCAACTGAGGATTCTTTTGGTGGTTTGCCAGGCAACCCTTTTAACTCCTTAATGACCGCCCACTGTCTTTTGATGTCGGGCATTTCAGGTCATTCATCTTTTGGAACCCCGCTCAGACATCGGGGTTTTTCCCGCTCCCGGCGCCGCAGCACACTGATTCGGGGGTGAAATAAAACAGCCCTGATTCCCCCACAGGGCCCTTTTTAACGCCTGGAAACGGGGAAAAACCCCCTTCATCCCGGGGCTTTAAAAAAGCTTTTTATTGGGCCCCGGATCGTCAACCCCCAGCGCAAACAAAAGGGGTTTCCCCGCCTGTCGGGTGATCGGGGAAAACCCATGACCCCCCAGAAACCCGGGGAACGGCTGCACAGCAGCCCTGGGGAAACCCAGAATTTGCCCAAGCTGTCCTGTGTATTAAGCCTCGATCAGGGGCACCCGTGACTGCCCTGAACACTGCCTTTGTCAACCGACCCAAAAATTACAATGTTTTAGCATATAAAATATGCAAAATATTAAATAAGTGTAAAAAAAAAAAAGTAACACAGTTATCCCTTCATGGGATTTAAAAAAAGTAAAAAACATAAAAAATAAATAATAAAATAAATATTTAATAAAAAATAATTGTGCATACATTGCACACAAAAAAACCTACACATCAGGTATCCACACGACCGTAATAACCTGTAGAATTAATCTAACAAGTTATTAAGTGTGAAATGTGAATGGTGTAAAAAAAAAAAAAAAAACAAAAAAGAATTTTAAAAAAAAATGAAAAAAAATTCTTCAAATATTTATAATGGAATTTAAACAATTCCCCCATAAAGTACAACTCGTCCTGAAAAACAAGAGACCTCACACAACAGCGTCATTGAAAAAATAAAAAAGTTACAACTGTTGAGACGCAAGGAGGCAAAAACTAAAAAAAATGTTGTGGTCATACTTTTCAGGCCTGGGGCATAAGGGGTTAATTGTAATAACATTAGTCCTGATCCCAAAGCCAAAAAGATAGATAAACACTACAAACAGGCAAACCACGTGCATGTAATAAAGTGCACTACCCCAGTGCAAGAAACAAAAATCCAGTGGAGACTATCATAAAAGACATCACCGAAAAGGGAGCAGTGAGGGAGGGGGTCCCAGTAACTCTACATGTCGCGCCACATTCATAAGATTAGACACATTTATGGCTCGACGGAAAGTGGCACAAAAGTGTCGGATTTACCCAAACCAATTTTATAGTGGCGAGGCTGAGACAAGTTTTGGTGCATACTTGTGTCTCACAACGGGACACATTTATAAAGTGCTGTGAGACACTTTCATACATACTGACGAGTGCTGCACTAACCTACTGAAAAGTATGACTGTCTAGTTTGCGCCAGTTTTTATACATGTGACCCATAATGCTTTTGGTGCCAACAGGAAGATTGACTCTCTATCAGGACTGGGACAAGGTATTCTGCTGTCTTAGGTAAATAAAGCATGTAGAAACCCCCAATGGAAAAATCAGCCCAAACCACACCTCCTTGTACCCTCTTCCTATCAAGGATGAAATGGCACCCTGTGTGGTCACCTACTTTTGCCTACCCTCCCGACCCGACCCTGCTCTCTATGCATTCCTATGAGACTGACTTTGAACCTCCCATAGGAATGCATAGAGATATTCATTTCCAGATCATACAACCATGCTGTGTGTTTCAGCAGCTCAGAGGGCAGTTCACATGAGCCAGTGGCAGCAGTGAGAGATCCTGTATTCAGCTGCAAAGTTACTGGCTCTACTATGTACCTAGAGGGAATTTCAAATGAACTAAAGGGGAAAAAAATGAAGTTGTCCTTTAGCTCAAAATTCCCTCAAAAATAATTTTATGAAGATAAACAACAAATTCTATGGACCAAGGTGGTCAAGTGCATGCAGAAAAATGACAAGACCACTCACCTGGTGCGAAACTTCTCATGGGGGAGCCACAGTCCGGAGGAATGAGCAACTGCCAATAAAAATGTAGTTGGATCAAAATAGAAAGACGAGCTGCTCATCCTGGATGTTTTCCAAGTAATAAATCCATTTTTTTAAAAAAAATCACAATTTTGTGACATATACAATTCCAAACTCAGGTTCAAAGAATCTATAGCAAAACCACGCTGACGCGTTTCAGTGAACTAGTCTCCTTACTCATAGCATAGTTCTGTCCAGCCCTGGAGCCACTTTACATGTTACTTCCGGAAACAATTCAGATTAATTGAGGCTCAAACAGGCGCTGGCTTCAGCGTCTAATTATAGAAAGAAAGAAAAGACACTGCTTTCTCTTCTATCTGATATATCAAAATGAAAATAATAATACTCACAAAAAAAAACAAAAACAAATTATATAATATAATAAAATGCCTAACAATGATGATCTAATTAAAACAGCAAATATATGTATGAACCTAATATTGGTACGTTATATCTTGCCTTTTGTTTAACCCCATAAGGGCATGTCCCCATGGCACTGGTTTGCGGCCGGTTTTTCAGACGGTTTGCGGTTTTGCAGACCGTCTGAAAAACCGTCCACAAACTAACACACTGGGCCGCTATGGAAAACCCGTGCAGCAGTCCCCAATGCACAGGTTTTCCGCCCGGCGGTTTTTCAAACGGACGCCCGAAAAACATTGAACATGTTCATCGTGGAGAAAAGCCATCCCCCGGCAGCCATGGGGACGGCACTAAACAGGACAAATACCGGTCGGATAAACCGACCGGTATTTGTCCTTTGCCATGAGGATGATCCCTAAGTGTTCTAGCTTGTAAATAGATCCACCAGGCTTCACGACAGAGCAACTGTTTTATCCAAATCCCCTCCCATGGTGGAACGGGTGACCTGGTGGTCAAAAGCGTGGTGATGTTACCGTGAAACTTTAGGGTAGTCCCAGGATAAAGATTAATCCAGCGAGTTCAAGTACTATAAAACTTAATAACTTTTATTGGTTGCAAATGAAGCTTCATGCCTGAGGGAGCCACGTTGAATGATGGAGGTATTGGTTTTATTTGCAACCAATAAAAGTTATTAAGTTTTATAGTACTTGGACTCGCTGGATCAATCTTTATCCTGGGACTTGGTGTTTAACGTTCTGCTCTGAGCGGGATCCGGGCATTCCAGTCTATTGGTGCCGAAGAATGTGGGTTAGCTGACAAATCTTTTCTACTAGTATAAACTTTAGGGTAGACAGGTATGATCAGGTTTTTCACCCTTTTCCAGTGTAAAATGCGTCTAAGTGAGCGGCTACGATGTCTAATGCGCCAAGCGGATGTGTTAGGCGCATTATTCATAAAACTTGACACTTTCTAATGGGCCTAACATGAGGGGGCGTTCTGGGGGCGTCGCTCCACACTCATAATATTAGACACATATATGAATGTGGTTCGGCAACACTAGGTGCATTACTGCTCGGACAGGCAGACCTATGTCAATGTGGTGTCTGAGCCTGAGAAGGCAAGGTGGAGATAGATGTGTTGAGAGGGGCAAAAATTTCCATTATTTCTCAACTTCCACCAGTACAATAATAAAAAGTAATTTCTGATAATTATCAAACTATATAAAATTACATTCTTTAAATTTAATATAAAATGTTATCATATAAAATTTATATAAAAATATAGAATATCCCAAAATATAAAAATATCTCATATAAATTGTATTTAAAATTAATATAATCTAAAACTAATTTTACATTAAATCAACCACTGATGATGTTATTCAGATTTTTACATTTTTAATTTTTGCTACGTTAAATTTGAAATGTATTTTTGCTGCTCTCACCCTTTATTCTACATACAGCAAGAGCCAGCACAGCACAGGTATTGCTGGGACCTGTGGTCCTCCAAGCAGGATCCGTCCCATAGTTTCTTTTCACTGACATGTTATTCTAATGACTTTTATTTTATTTCCAGCCTATCTGTAGCCTTTATACATGTTTTGTGCATTACTAAGTTCCATAATGCACCAAACACACAGATGAGGGGTGGGGAACTTTACACACCATTTATGTACACATAAAAACCACTTTCATACATTCAGGAGTTTTATACACTGAAAAATAGATGAGAAAATGAACTTCATTCCATCTAGTTCCATACAGGTCTCCCAAGGTGCATTATCTTTGCAGTAGAACCCCACAACCACCATGCACCACTGTCTATAATTTTCATATTTCAGTTCCATCTCTAATTTTACTATGAAATTCTCATCTCAACAATTTATACCCAAATAATGTGATTAAAATGTGACAAAAAACAAATCTCAATCTGCATTTTTTTTTGTCATGTGAAAGCTCTTAAAGTTTTTTTATCAACAAACTTGTTACCAGTTCACTTATTAACATTTACAATTCTACTTACACCTATTAACACAGAAATTTATATGTTTTAGGGTTGTAGGATTTACAAAACTGTAGAGAACAACTTGCAGCGGAACCAGTATATTCACTATAAACAAAGAAGCAATATACTCTGGCCTGTTGTGTTCTCCACTGGGGCTGGTTTAATGAGAGGACTGGACCTTGCATTGCGATTTATTCATGCCGTAAAGTTATTCATTTCACGAAGGCCAGGGAAGTACCGTGTCAGCATAATCCATTCACGCAATGCATATTTACCAAGATTTGAGTCTTTATTGTTCCACCAGGCTAATAAAAATACATGGAAACTGGTAATACCGCTTTCAGAGGTCCCTGCAGAGAGGACAGGCAACAAGAAGCTGATTTCAGAATCCAGTAAAAGAGAAGTTTGAGAATTTTAAGGAAAAACACTTGTGTGTGCTAGGAATTTTAAAATGTAAAATTCATAAAGAAAACAAAAGAAGTTGATGCTCATATAACCAAAGCTGATAAAAAACACTTGCTTAATACTCTAACGAGCCCAAGGCACCCTCAGTGCCACACTGTGTCTCATTGGTTTTTGTATTTGCACAAATAGTTTTTTTTTTTTAGAAATGTAGGATACCATATTAATAAATGATAAATGATGGACAAAAATTTAGGAAAGTGCTGAATGAAGCTGTGTCTCATGGGTTTCTGCACTTGTGCAAGTTTTTTTAAATAATGTAGGATATTATATAAATATATAATAATTGGTGGACAAAAATTTAGGAAATTGTTGAATGGAGCTGTGTCTCAGGTTTTTTTGCTTGCACAATTTGTTTTAAAAAAAACCTTAGGATCTTATATGAATTGATAATTGATGGACAATAATTTAGGAAATTGCTGAATGGAGCTGGGTCTCATTGGTTTTTGTATTTGCACAAGTTTAAAAAAAAAATCTCAGGATATTATGTTAATAAATGATAATTGATGGACAAAACTCTAGGACATTGTTGAATGGAGCTTTGTCACGTTGGTTTTTGTACTTGCACAGGTTGTTTAAACAATGTAGGATATTATATAAATAAATAATAATTGATGGACAATAATTTAGGAAATTGTCAAATGGAGCTGTGTCTCATTGGTCTTTGCACTTGCAAAATAAAAAAAATCTCAAAAAAACTGAGGGTATTATATTAACTGATAATTGATGGAGAAAAAAATAGAAAATTGTTGAATGGAGCTGTGTCTCATAGGCTTTTGCACTTGCACAATTTGTTTTAAAAAAAAAAAAAAACCCTTAGGATATTATATTAATTGATGAACAATAATATAGAAATTGTCGAATGGAGCTGCATCTCATTGGTTTTTGAACTTGCACAATTTTTTTTAAAACAAACTTAGGATATTACGTTAATAAATAATAATAATTAATGGACCAAAGTTTAGGGAATTGTTGAATGGAACTGTGTCTCGTAGGTTTTTGCGCTTGCACAATTTAAAAAAAAAAAAACAACAAAACTTAGGGTATTATATTAATTGATTATTGATGGAGAAAAGTTTAGAAAATTGTTAAATGGAACTATGTGAGAAATTGTTTTTTAGCTCTTACACAAATCTTTTTTAAAAAATCTTAAGATATTATATTAACAAATGATAATTGATGGAAAAAAATCTAGGACATTGTTGAATGGAGCTGTGTCTCTTGGGTTTTTGTTCTTGCACAAGTTTTTAAAAAAAATCTTAGGATTTTAAGTTAATAAATGATAATTGATGGACAAAAGTCTAGGAAATTGCTGAATGGAGCTGTGTCTCATTAGTTTCTGTACTTGCACAAGTTTTTTAAATAATGTAGAATATTATATAAATAAATAATAATTGATGGACAAAAATTTAGGAAATTGTCGAATGCAGCTGTGTCTTATTGTTTTTTGCGCTTGCACAATTTGAAAAAAAATAAAACTTAAGGTATTACGTTAAATGATAATTGATGGAGAAAAAATTAGAAAATTGTTGAATGGAGCTGTGTCTCAGGTTTTTGTGCATACACAATTTGTTTTTAAAAAAAATCTTAGGATTTTGCATTAATTGATAATTGATGAACAATCATTTAGAAAATTCTCGAATGGAGCTGCGTCTCATTGTTTTTTGCACTTGCACAATTTTTTTAAAAACAAACTTAGGATATTACATTAATAAATAATAATTGATGGACAAAAGTTTAGGGAGTTGTTGAATGGAACTGTGTCTCGTAGGTTTTTGCGCTTGCACAATTAAAAAAAACAAAAAAAACTTAGGGTATTATATTACTTAATTATTGATGGAGAAAAGTTTAGAAAATTGTCGAATGGAACTGTGTCCCATTGTTTTTTTTAGCTATTACGCAAATCTTTTTTAAACATTTTTTAGGATATTATATTAACAAATTATAATTAATGGACAAAAATCTGGGACATTGTTGAATGGAGCTGTGTCTCGTTGATTTTTGCGCTTGTACAATTAAAAAAAACAAAAAAACAGGGTAATTTATTAATTGATTATTGATGGAGACAAGTTTAGGAAATTGTCGAATGGAGCTGGGTCTCATTGGTTTTTGCTCTTACACAAATCTTTGTTTAAAAAAATTTAGGACACTATATTGACAAATGATAATTGATGGAGAAAAATGTAGGAAATTGTTGAATGTAGCTGTGTCTCATTGGTTTTTGCACTTGCACAATTTAAAAAAAACTTAAGGTATTATATTAATTAATAAATGATGGAGAAAAAGTTAGGAAATTGTCGAATGGAACTGTGTCTCATTGGTTTTTGCTCTTACACAAATCTTTAAAAAAAAAAAAACTTTTAGGATACTATATTAACAAATGATAATTGATGGAGAAAAATTTAGGAAACTTTTGATTGGAGCTGTGTTTCTTTGATTTTTTCATTTGCAATTTTTAAATTTAGGATGTATCTCTTCAGTAAATGATAATCAAAGGAGAAAAAAAATCTAGAAAATTGCCAAATGGAGCTGTGTCAGGTGTTGCTTCCTTGGTCTTGTAAACATGGTTTAACTTTTTATTTGCGTTAAGACTTTAAAGGAGTTTTATCATCACAAACATTGATGGCATATTGATAGACTGTGTCATCAATATGTGATAGATTGGGGTCTCACATCTGGGATCTGCACCTATCAAAAGAACAGGCCACTAAACTCCCTGATCAGAATGGAGAAGTGGCCGCGCTTGTGCAGTTACTTTCCATTCGTTTCGGTGGGAATTCCGAGTACAGCTGAATGTTTGCACTTACCTGTACTTTGAACCCCCGTTGAAATCAATGGCTGGACCTACACACATCTCTAGAATGGGACACCGAACTGCCCAATCAAAATGGATAAATAATCACACTTGTGCAGTTACTTTCCGAGTACAGCTGAATGTTTGCACTCAGCTCTACTTGCAACTACCATTAAAATCATTGGAAAGTAACTGTGCAAGCGTGGCCACCTCTCCATTCTCACCAGGCAGTTTAGTGGCCTGTTATTTTGATAGGTGCAGATCCCAGAGGTGGGACCTGAATCTATCTAAAGAACAGGCCCTCAAACTACACAATCAAAATGGAGAAGTGACCGTGCTTGCAGTTACTTTCCATTCATTGCAATGGGAGTTCCAAGTATAGCTGAGTGCAAACATTTAGCTGTAATCGAACTCCCATTGAAATGAATGGAAAGCAACTGCACAAGCGTGACCACTCCTCCATTTTGATTGGGCAGTTTGGTAGCCAGTTCTAGAGATGTGTGCAGGTCCTCCATTGATTTCAATGGGGGTTCCAAGTACAGGTAAGTGATAGGATATGTCATTAATGTGTAACATATCCTATCAATTTGCCATCAATGTTTGTGATGATAAAACCCCTTTAAGAGGGTTATGAGTATAAGCCCTGGTTCACATTTACGTATGGTTATTCTGTTTTGGAACCAGAAAAGCAGGAAAGAAAGATCACTGATTAATTTCAATGGGCGTTCAGCCTTCTGTTTGGTCTGTACCATCAATTATCCATTTTTTTTAGCGTGGCATGTGCTATTGTTTCCATGCAAAAAAAATAAAATGGAAATGGATAGAGATGAATGTGTAAGTGCTTTTAAATGTGTGAAACAGATCTAATATTTCAGACAAATTTCATAATATTAAAAAACAGATGATATATTTTTAACAGAAATAAACGAACACAAAAACAAAAAAATCTACATTTTTTTTTTTTGGATCTGTACAATGGGAACGTTACAAAAATAGAGGACTGCACTTCTGCTTTTTTTTATACAGATCCGTTCCACACATTTTGGTTAAAAGAAAAACATAGAAGTGAACCAGGGAGAGGTATATGCATAAATGTAAATTTTCTAAACTGGTTTTTAGCTTCCTCCACGACTTCATACTCAATACTGAGGAGGTCTAAATTACTTTAGCCCTTTACTTCCTCCCTGTGAAAGGAAGGGAGAAAGTAAAGGGCTGTAGAATTAGATCCAAAATAGATAGAGCTAAAGTGAATGGCAAGTGTAAGGCGAGGTTGCAAGCTTGTAGACATAATTGCTGGTTACTGGGCTACAGCTCCATTATTTCTATAATATGGCAACAATTCTAAGCACTTCATGTAGGGGATTAGGAAGACTGACTTTTACCGTTTTTAATTGTTTACTTAAAGAAGTTTTCTTACCACGCTGTTTCACTGAGTCATAAGCAGTTTTACACTCGCTCAGTCTCCTCAGGCTATAGGTAGTTCTATAGCAGTGATTAGCATAGTTAGCTTCTCTGTAACTTGCTGAGCTGTTATACTGACAAGTGCAGAAGATGTTATCTCTTCAGTAAACAAAAGGAACATGTGCTGTGAGGTCTGAAAACAATGACTTATCTGTTAATTTATTTAGAGATAATAAGTTTGCTCCAAGACTCAGTCTGTCCCTGGGGTGACATCATAAAACAGGAATAATAACCATACAAAAAATGGGTATAATACAACATGCAAACATGCCAAACAAAACAACACTACCCAAAACAATATAATAATCACAAGATGAATTTTATTACAATATACACATATAGACAATATAAAAAACACAATAAAAGGCAATACTGGAGTACTGAAGGCACAGCCACAAGGTAAGTATCCCAATATGAAACAGAGTAAACATAGTACCACACACTAAAGAGTAAATCAGATGCAAGTAATACAACCCCAACATCGACTCGTATAGAAAATACGTGTACGTTGAGATACTGACATATAGTACTATGCACAATCATCAAATAAATAAAGAAAAGGGGGATACAGACCAAATGGTGCCAGGTGTATATACATACAGTGTGTTGCAAAAGTCTTTCTACCCCTTGAACTGTTCCTCATTTTTAAATATTACAGCTGCAAACTTAAATGGATTTTAATGATATTTTATGTGATAGAGCAACACAAAGTAACACTTATTTGTCAAGTGCAAAGAAAATAATACATGCTTTTTTAAATCTTACAAATTAGAAAAATTAAAATTGCAGCGTTCATATAGTGGGTACCGAAAGTATTCAGACCCCTTAACATTTTTCACGGTTTCTTTCATTGTAGCCATGTGGTAAGATCCAAAAGGTTGAGTTTTTGTGTCTCATGAATGTCCACTCTGCCCCCCCCCCCTCATCTGGAAAGTAAAATGTGGAAATGTAGATATTTTTGAAAACTTATTAAAGAAGAAAAACAAATATCACAAGGTCATAAGTATTTTAGACACTTTGGTGTGAGAATCATATGTAACTCACATGCTGTCCATTTCCTTCTGATCCTCCTTGAGATGGTTCTACTCCTTCATTGGAGTCCAGCTGTGTTTAATTAAATTGATTGGACTTGATTAGGAAAGACAGACTCCTGTCTATATAAGACCTCACAGATCACAGTGCATGTCAGAGCACAGGAGAATCATGAGGTCTAAGGAACTGCCCAAGGAGCTCAGAGACAGAATTGTGGCAAATAGCCTTATTTGTTTTGTGTCCATTACATTAGGGACGACTGCTCAAGTAGGAGGCTTGGGATCCCTTACTGGAGTTAGTAAATTGCTGTATATATAAGGTTTTCCTGTTAATGGGTGGTGCTCCACCAGACTTGATAATAGAAAAGGAGCTACTCCTTCCTTCAGAAGTAGAAAGGCTTAAATGGTGAGGTTAGAAATCAGGTTTTTAAATAGTGTGTATAGAGGTTAAGTGTTATACATAATAAAAGTTACGATTTAGTGTTTTATAGATAGAGAACTGATAGAGTTTAAGTTTGCCTATGACAAAATAGTAAATATAGAGAATTGTGGCAGGGCACAGACCTGGCCGGGGTTATAAAAGAATTTCTGCTGCACTCAAGGTTCCTAAGAGCACAGTGACCTCCATAATCCTTAAATGGAAGAAGTTTGGGACGACCACAACTCTTCCTCGACCTGGCCGTCCAACCAAACTAAGCAATCGTGGGAGAAGAGCCTTGGTGAGAGAGGTAAAGAAGATCCCCAAGATCACTGTGGCTGAGCTCCAGAGATGCAGTAGGAAGATGGGAGAAAGGTCCCCAAAGTCACCTATCACTGCAGCCTCCACCAGTCGGGGCTTTATGGCAGAGTGTGCCGACAGAAGCCTCTCCTCAGTGCAAGACATAGGAAAGCCGCAGACGGAAGCCTATCCTCAGTGCAAGACATAGGAAAGCCGCAGACAGTTTGCAAAAAAACACATGAAGGATCCCAGACTATGAGAACTAAGATTCTCTGGTCTGATGAGATGAAGAATGAACTTTTTTGGTGTTAATTGTAAGCGGTGGAGAAAACCAAGCACTGCTCATCACCTGCCCAATACAATCCCAACAGTGACACATGATGGTGGCAGCATTCTGCTATGGGGGTGTTTTTCAGTTTCAGGGACAGGGCGACTGGTTGCAATTGAAGGAAAGATGAATGCGGCCAAGTACAGAGATATCCTGGATGAAAACCTCTTCCAGACGCCCTGGACCTCAGACGGGGCTGAAGGTTCATCTTCCAACAAGACAATGACCCTAAGCACACAGCTAAAATAACAAAGCAGTGGCTTCAGAACAACTCTGTGACCATTCCTGACCGGCCCAGCCCTGACCTAAACCTAATTGAGCATCTCTGGAGAGAGTTGAAAATAACTGTTCACGATCCAACCTGAGGGAACTGAAGAGGATTTGCAAGAAAGAAGGGCAGAGGATCCCCAGATCCAGGTGTGAAAAGCTTGTTGCATCATTCTCAAAAAGACTCAACGGCTGTACTAGCTCAAAAGGGGCTTCTATTCAATACTGAGCAAAGGGTCTGAATACCTATGACCATGTGATATTTCAGTTTTTCTTCTTTAATAAATCTTCAAAAATATCTATATTTCTGTTTTTTTCCTTTCAAGATGGGGTGTAGAGTGTACAAAATGGCTGCAATGAAACAAAGAGTGAAAAATTTAAAGGGGTCTGAATACTTTCCGTACTCACTGTCTGTATTCATCTCCCTGAGTCAATACTTTGTAGGACCACCTTTATCTACAATGACAGCTGCAGTCTGTTGGAGAAGGTCTGTACCAGCTTTGCACATCTAGAGGCTGGAGTTTTTGCCAATTCTTCTTTGTAAAATAGCTCTAGCTCAGTCAAAATAGTGAACAGTAGTGTTGAGCGATTTTTATCGACAAAGTTGAAATCGGCAAGGTTTTTATGGTGATCGAAATTTCCAGATCATGCGATAATTAAGGTTAAAATCTGAGCATCATCTATTAAGATCGTGCCTTTTTCGGCGCTTCCTGTAATTTTGGCGGCCAGCAAATCAGATTACAGAATAGAGCAGGGTGAGATGTGTGTGCGACGTCATGACTGGGATGTGTATGGTTGCAATTGGCTGGAAAAATCACATGACCTCGTTTTACATAGAACAGCGTTTCCTGTTTCAGCCTCAGTGTCTCTCAGCGTCTCATAGGGATAGGACCTGCGCTCTGCCTGTGGCCAAACAGCTCAGCGAAATTAGTCTATTTCTGCACAGAGAAACCTCTACTATTAGCTGTGATCCTTCCAATTTAGTTAGATTAGAGATTTGAACATTTTATGTAGTTAGCTAGAGAATTTTAAAGCAGCATCTACCACTGTAAATTCACGGCGGTGGGAGCGGGGGGGGGGGGGGGGGCCCGCGGGCGAACACAGACAAGCTCTATCTATAAAGAACACTGATAAAGTTCACCAAGACTTAGTGTAGACATTGTATGAATAAACTTTATTATTAACAGTTTGCTATTGAAATATTTTGTGGATATTGGGCAGCCTGAACTTATATTGGATACACATCATTTCTAGTAACTGCAGGTCTCTTTGTTAGGTGCAAAACTCCACTTTTATTATCAGTATACATTTGAGATAGGTGTTCATTTTCAATTTTACCCATTCCACCTGTCTTGATATATCCACCTTGCATTTAAATTACAACCCAGCAATCTTGTCGTCAGCACAGGTTGTTTTTGCCAAAAATACCGTGTTCGTACAAAACATAACAGAACGTTTTTTTTTAAATTTGCCACCCAGTTTTGTTCTTTGACCAGCATCCACGTAAATTTTAAAAACAGCAATTCTAATCCCACGGGTGAATTGAAAGGTGAAAAAAAATCCCAAATTATTATATAAAAAATAAAGATCGTGTTTTTTTGCATTTTCCCAGTCCAGATTTTTAATAACCCTTGCATTTAAATTTAATCCAGCAATTTTGTTTTGTTTAGGGGATTTGAGAATAGCTGGATTTCCCGTTTTTTAAAAGAGATTTTCCCAAAAAACTATTCCATACCTTCTAAAATTTTTTATATTTCTGAAATGGAGCAAATGCGGGTTTGGGAAGCGGAAAAAGAGGGGGGAAAGCAATGGAGGTAGAGGTACGAGAAAAGGTGCTCCTTCCAGTGTGGCGACAACAGCATGCCAGGGGATGCAGTTGCAGGACCGTCGGCCTGTCATCGGGGGTCGGGGCCCCTGGAATCAAGTAACGAAATCTCGAATCTGTCCTTCCCGGGTTAATGCAACCTGATCCGCAAATTTACCTCCTGTCTCGCAGTCACGGCCACAAAAGCGTCATCACAACTCAGCAGGATATGGGGGTTTTGGGGTCATGTTTGGGTCCAGGCAGGTTTTGTCAATTCCAGTTCAACTAAAATTTTGGGGGTTGAAAAACTCCTTTTTCCGGCACTTTTTAAAAATTGGGGGGCATGAGTTTTGGGGGTCTGCTGGGGCCAGGGGCAGGATATCAATGTCCAGTTCAACAAAAAAGGGGTTGAAAGATCCTTTTTTCCCGGGACTTTTTTAATCTGGGGGTTTTTGCAGGTTTGGGGCTCATCTGGGCCAGGACAGGTTTAGTCAATGTCCAGGAAACAAAAAAGGGGTTGAAAGACTCCTTTTTCCGGGACTTTTAAATGTGGGGGTCAGAGGGGTTTTGGGGGTCATGCTGTGGCCCCCGGGGAGGTATGTCAATGTCCCGTTTTTAACTAAAAAGGGGGTTGAAAACTCCTTTTTCGGCACTTTTTAATCGGGGGGATGCAGGTTGAGGCCATCGTGGCCAGGGCAGGGTTTGTCAATGTCCAGTGAAACTAAAAGGGGTTGAAAGACTCCTTTTTTTCCCGGGACTTTTTAAAAGTGGGGGTCATGCATTTGGGGTCATGCTGTGGCCAGGACAGGTAAGTAATTCCCGTTCAACAAAATGGTGTTGAAAGATCCTTTTTCCCGGCACTTTTTAATCGGGGGCATGCGGTTTGAGGCTCATGCTGTGCCCAGGACATATAGTCAATGTCCATGAAAATAAAATTGGTTGAAAGATCCTTTTTTCGGCACTTTTTAATCTGGGGGTATGCGGTTTGGGGGGTCATCTGGTTCCAGGGCGGTATTCAATGTCCATTCAAGTAAAATGATGGTTCAAATCATACTGCCTTCTGGATTTTTTTTTTTGTGGGGGATGCAGGTTTTTAAGGGTCAGGCTGTGGTACAAGACAGGGATAGTAAATGGTCTGTGACTTTTTTTCTGTGACTTTTATAACCTAAGGTGTTGCCTAAGATGTAGCAGGTATCCATTTGACTGTTGTGGTTTGTTAATTCCAGCTTCTCCACCTTGTTTGGGTGTAAGAATGAAGGTGTTGTTGCTCTCCCATAGACTTTAATGGTCATCGTTTCATAATAAATGCTCACTATCGAAAAACCTTATCGATGGTGGCCGACTATCGACTATCGCCCGATGTCGATAGCCAACGTAATCGCTCAACACTAGTGAACAGTTTTCCTGCCACAAATTCTCAAAGGGATTTAGGTCTGGATTTTGGGCCATTTTAACACATGAATCTCCTTTGATGTAAACCATTTCATTGTAACTTTGGATGTATGTTTAGGGTTATTGTCTTCCTGGAAGATGAACCTATGTCCTCAAATGGAAAATGTAGGAGTGCAAGGTCTCTAACATCCACCAGCTCCGTGATGTCATCATGGAGGAGTAGAAGAGGATTCCAGTGGCTGCAACCTGTGACGCGCTAGTGACCTCCGGGCCCAAGACAGTTAAGGCAGTGCCCCCAGTGATCTGACGCCTTTCTATCATAGCTAGCAGTATGTTCTTTAGCAGCTTGTTCTACAATTACTCTTCATTAGAAACTGAGCAAACAGGCTCGTCTTCACTCCCCATATACATGCATAAACTTTTGGAGCTAATGACCTCGTTGCACGTTCACTGGTCATCTTTCCTTGGAGCAATTTTTTAGGTAGTAACCTCCTCACACCAGGAACAAACCACAAGGACTTCCGCTGTGCAGATATTCTGACCCAATTGTTTCGACATCAGAATTTGGTCCTTGTCAAAGTGACTCTGATCCGTAGGCTTGCTAATTTTTTCTGCTTCCAAACTATAAACTTGAAGTACGGCCTGTTCATTTGCTGCCTATTATATCCTCGTGACTCTTGACAGCTACCATTGTCACACAATAATTTTTTCCATTTCATTTGAGTAACCACCATGGGCAGCATGGACAGCAGCTAGACGTGCTGGGAGTGACTAAGGTCCTGGTAGGTTGTCATAGGTATCTGGAGCCATGCTGACTGTATCTGACAGATGCTAGAGGGTTCACAGTGCCAATATCACCATCCAGGGTCTCCCACAGATGCTCAGTTGGGTTTAAGTTTGGGGAAATATGGGTTGGGATAGTACTTGGAAGTCCTGGTCATGCTCTTCCAACTAATGTCAGGCATTTCTAGCTGTGTAACATGTTGCATTGTCTTGCTGGAAGACCCCAACCACCCCAAGGATGACAATCAGCATGTATGGGTGTACGTGATCTGCAAAGGTGGATTTGTACCCAAATAAGTAGAGAGTCCCTTCCACATAGATGCGTGGTCCAGAGAATGCCACAAAAACATTTTCCAGACCACAATGCTGCCACCACCAGCTTGTGTTTTTCCAGCAATAGTTTCAGGATATTTGTTCTCTGATGTTTCCCACCTGACACCCTGACGTCTATCTATTCGTCTATCTATTCTATAAGGCAGAAAACCTGACTTATTGGAGAGGTCAACGCTTTGCCAGTCATCGGAGGTCCAATTCCGATGCTGCTGTGAAAATTGAAGCCTTTTCTGCCGATGCAGCTTAGTTAGCAGAGGTGCAGTGATATCTGTCTGCTCCGGGGGCCCCATACACAGTAGGGTTAGCAGAGGTGCAATGACATCTGTCTGCTCCGGGGGCCCCATACACATTAGGGTTAGCAGAGGTGCAGTGACATCTGTCTCCTCCATGCCCCATACACAGTAGGGTTAGCAGAGGTGCAGTGACATCTGTCTGCTCCAGGGCCCCATACACAGTAGGGTTAGCAGAGGTGCAGTGACATCCGTCTGCTCCAGTGCCCCACACACAGTGGGGTTTTAGCAAGGTGCAGGACATCCATCTGCTCCAGGGCCCCATACACAATAGACTTAGCAGAGGTGCAGTGACATCCGTCTGCTCCGGGGCCCCAACACAGTAGGGTTAACAAGGTGCAGTGACATCCGTCTGCTCTGGGGCCCCATCCCCTGTATGGTTAGCAGAGGTGCTGGGATATCCGTCGCCTCCTGGCCCCATACACAGTAGGGTTAGCAGAGGTGCAGTGACACCCGTCTGCTCCGGGGCCCCATACACAGTAGGGCTAGCAGGGGTGCAGTGACATCCGTCTGCTCCGGGGCCCCATACACAGTAGAGTTAGCAGAGGTGCAGTGACATCCGCCTGCTCCAGGCTCCATATACAGTGGGGTTAGCAGAGGTGCAGTGACATCCGACTGCTCCGGGGCCCCATACACAGTAGCGTTAGCAGAGGTGCAGTGACATCCGACTGCTGCGGGCCCCCATACACAGTGGGGTTTAAAGCAGGGGTGCACTGACACCCCATCTGTTCCGGGCCCCATACACAGTAGGGTTAGCAGAGGTGCATTGACACGCAGGGCCCCACACGCAATAGGGGCCCCTTACACAGTAGGGTTAGCAGAGGTGCAGTGACATCCGTCTGCCCTGCGGCCCCATACACCGTAGGGTTAGCAGAGGTGCAGTGACATCCGTCTGCTCCAGGACCCATACACAGAAGGGATAGCAGAGATGCAGTGATATCTGTCTACTCCGGGGGCCCCATACACAGTAGATTAGCAGAGGTGCAGTGACATCCGTCTGCTCCGGGGCCCCATATACAGTAGGGTTAGCAGAGGTGCATTTGACATCCGCTGCTCCGGGGCCCATATCCCCGTAGGGTTAGCAGAGGTTGCAGTGACATCCGTCTGTTCCGGGGCCCCATACACAGTGGGGTTAGCAGAGGTGCAGTGACATCCGTCTGCTCCGGGGCCCCATACACAGTAGGGTTGGGCAGAGGTGCAGGACATCCGTCTGCTCCGGGGACCCCATACAAAAGTAGGGCTAGCAGAGGTGCAGTGACATCTGTCTGCTCCTGGGCCCCATACATAGTAGGGCTAGCAGAGGTGCAGTGACATCTGTCTGCTCCTGGGCCCCATATACAGTAGGGCTAGCAGAGGTGCAGTGACATCTGTCTGCTCGGGGGCCCCATACACAGTAGGGTTAGCAGAGGTGCAGTGACATCTGTCTGCTCCAGGGCCCCATATACAGTAGGGTTTACTGACCTGTTGTGAAAGACACATGTCTGTTTGCCCCTGAGCCATTTTGGCGGTGAGCTGCCCCACTGGCATGTGGTGCTCCACAATTTCCACGTCCCTTATTCACAATGGCGCCATTCGTCCATTCACAATACACTTTCACCACAGCAGCCGCCAACAGGTCACAACTTGCACAGTGTCAGTCCCATCCTGGACACGAAAGCCGATAATCACCCCTTTTTGCAATATATGCATATATGTCTGTGTGTGTCTCTATAATGATGAAGACTATGGGAAGACCTGTCTACAGGCAAATTACTCACCACTGTAATGTGAGGTGTGTGGGAGGCGATGCTACTACCCTAGCAGTTATTTCTACAGTATATACAGTCTCCTCCTCAAAGCCTCATATTAGTCTCATTGTAAGATCTGTCTTTTCACGTGCCTGGGGCTCATTTACAAACAGCAGGACCACACCTTCCACTTCTCTATTATCTTAGTTATTCACTTTCTATAGGAAAGCACTGACCAAACGAGTACAGCAGCTAGAAACTGCAAGGAAAAACAAACCAGAGTGTCCCAACTGGTGGAACCCGAAGGATCCCCCATGATTATGCCTTCTCCAGGCAGAGGACTGGTTACCGCGCTTGCTTGTTGGTCACCACACTTGTGTCACATTATCATTACATTTACTAAAGATAAAAATAAACCAACCCATCTATTAACCCCTTAAGCTATGTTCACACGGAGCAAATGTGGGGCGGGGCGGGAGGGGGGGGGGCGGCATCCCATAGACTGTCATTACTAGCGGCGCGTGAGCTCCGTGAATAATTGACATGTCACTTATCTCCCCGCGCTTCGTATTATCCGAGCGGAGAGAGGAGACGTAATCCATAGTTCTCTATGAGAACTGTGGATTACCGTAATGACTGGGACGCATTTCGCTTGTATTAGAGCGCAGTACGCGGCAAAATGCGTCCCAAAATAAGCTGTGTGAACATAGCCTAAGTGACCAGCATGTTTTTTTTATTGTTAATTTACATGGTAATGTTCCCCAAACTTGTTTTTTTGCAGGACAAGTTACATGTAATGGATTTTATAACTTATTTCTTTTCATTTTAGGGCATAGAAAAACAACATTTCTGCCATTGTTCTTTTTGGTTTTACGGTGTTCACTGTGTGGTATCAATAACACAATCTATTTATTCTTTATATTGATATAATTACAATCACACCCAATTTATATCATTTATTTTTAATTTTGCTTTACTTTCTATTGATGACGCTACATTCCGTGACCCACAGTAATCTTATTTTTTCCCTAAATGGAGGTGAGAGAGTAGTTTTCTGCAGTAATAAATTTAGGGCGACATCTATGAATTCGCCTTCACCGTTTTTTTTTTGCCATCTATTTACGGTTCTATCTGTATTCTGCAGGTTGATACGATTACGGCGATACCAAATATGTAGAGTTTTCGTACCATGTAATAAAAATCCAAACTCTCTAATTCTGAAATTTGTGCCACAGCACCATCTTCTGCCACCAATAACTTTTTTGTTCTTTCACCTTTGGACCCAAGTGATGGCACATTTTTTGCACGCCGACTCTCTATTACTAACATTTTGGGATAAATGTGGCGTCTTGATCCCCTTTTATTACAATTTTTAGGGGACGTGAAGTAACCAAAAAAACTGCAATATGGGCGTTTAATTTTTTTCTTCTTCTATGGTGTTCATCGTACGGGATATATTGTGTCATACATACAGTATATTTCAATAGATTGGACATTTACTGACGTGGCAATATCAATTATGTGTAACTTTTTTGTATTTTTTTTTTTTTTTTTTTTAAAATGGCAACATGATTTTAAAAAATGTTTTAATTATTTTTACACTTTTAAACATTTTTTTTTTTACTTTAACTTTGAGTCCCCTTAGGGTACTTGACCACTCGGGGGTGCGATCCTTAGTACATCCTTCTGTATTTTACTGGGACAGGAAGAGTTAGAATCACATACATGGTGGCAGTGGAAACCTTCATTATAACGGATCGGCACCCCGTGATCTCGCTGCAGGGGTGCTGATGGCAGTAAATGGACATCATGCCTTTTATGTAGCGGGATTACATAGAACCTTATTGGCACCGGGACGTATGGGTACATCCTGTTTCGGTAAGGGGTTAATGTGGATGGTTGTGGCTTACGGCTAATGGAAACCCAAAATTCAGTATATCAGAAAATTTCAATAAAGTCAGAAAGGTCAATATTGTTGACTCCTGGTGTCACATGCAAAGGTTTCCTAAGCCTTTAAATTGTTCCTAAATCTGGTTCAGTAGCTACACAATCATGGGGGAAGACTGCTGACTTAACAGTTGTCCAGAAGACACTCGTGGACACCCTCCATGGCGCACTCTATTGGCGATCATCATAAAAAATTAGAATATCAGCCAAAAGTTATTTTTTTTTCAGTAATTCAATTAAAAAAGTAAAACTCATATATAATATAGAGTCATTACAGAGTGAACTTTTTCAAGTGTTTATTTATGTTAATATTGAGGATTATGGCTTACAGCCAAGGGAAACCCAAAAGTCATTATCTCAGAAAATTAGATTACTATATAAGACCAACTGTAAAAAATTTTTTGGAACACAGATATGTTGGCCAAATGAAAAGTATGTACAGTAAATGCACTCAATACTTGGTTGGGGCTCCTTTTGTATGAATGACTACATTAATGTGGCGTGGCATGGAGGCCATCGGCTGGTGGCACTGCAGAGGTGATGTGGGTGCTCAGGTTGCTTTGATAGCAGCCTTCAGCTCATCTGCATTGTTGAGTCTGGTGTCTCTCATCTTCCTTTTGACAATACCCAATAGAGACTCTATGTCTGGCGAGTTTGCTGACTAATCAAGCACAGTGATACTGTGATTATTAAACCAGGTATTGGTACTTATGGCAGTGTGAACAGGTGTCAAGTCCTGCTAGAAAATGAAAATACCATCTCCAAAAAGCTTGTTGGCAGAGGAAAGCATGACGGTTTAAAAAATTTCCCTGGTAGAGGCTGGCTTGACTTTGGCTTGAAAAAACACAGTGGACAACCCCCGCAGATGACAGGGCTCCCCAAAAACCATAGGGTGGGGGAAACTTCACACTAGACCCAAGCACTTGAATTGTGTTTTTTCCCCTTCCCCAGACTCTGGGCCCTTGATTTCCAAAAAATTGCAAAATTTTTAATTTAAATTGAAAAACAACCCCGGGACACGGCCAAACCATTTTCTTTTTCTCCCTGGCCAAGGTAAGACCTTTGACATTGTCTTTTGGGTAAAAAGGGGGGGGGCTTTAGCCGGGAAGGGCGTAATTGTAGCCCATGTCCGGGGTAATTGTGGTGGGGCTCTTTTAACACTGACCAACAGCGGGCCCCTCCTTGTGCTCTTCCCCCCCAAAATTTTTAATGGCCTTTTTTTTAACCCCCTTAACGACTTGGGGGTATCAGTCGTCCCAGGGCCGCTAAGGGGTTTGCGGGGATCGCTCTGCGACCCCCCCCAAGCCCCGGGGTTAGGGCCCAAAAGCCGAACACCTGGGATAACACGCCGGGGGGTGGGTTTCCCCCCGCTGGCCGTTTTACCCATCGGCCCACGCAAAGAGCCGCGGCGCTGAATTAACGGATTTGGGGGCGCAAAAGCGCAGCTACGCTGTGCCATCCGATCACCGGGCATTGTGGTGGGGGGCCTTGTGAAGGGTCCCGTACTTTCCCTGGGGTTTGCCCACTTCCCTCCCAACAGGAAGTGGGAAACCGCCATCTTTTACACCCAATGCAAATGCATAGGTTGTATTAACAATCGGGCCCCCCTATGGTCAAGTACCACAGGTGGCCCAATGTTACATAAAAAAAAAAAAAAAAAAAGTTTTAAAGTACCAAAAAAAAAAAGTATTAAAGTTAAATCCCCCCCCTTTCCCCATTTTTCAAATAAAAACATTAAAAAAATAAAAAAGTACACATATTTTTGGGATCCCCCCCGCGTCCGGAAAAATCCGACTATAAAAATAAACATTTTTTTTTTTTTTTTATCCCTTTTTTTTTTTTCGCTGAAAACCCTAGAAAAAAAAAATTCCAAAGGGCAAAATTGCTTTTTTTGGCCCTTTTACGTCACTAAAAAAAAGGAATAAAAATGTCAAAAAAGTCAAAATGCATTACAAACGCTAGCGTAAAAAAGCACTTCAGCCCGCAAAAAATGCCCCCTCATGACGCCCCGTAGGTTTTAGTAAAAAAAATTTATTGGTCGCAAAAAAAAGGCGCCTGGCGCAAATTTTTAAATAATAGAAAATGTTTGGTTTTTTTTTTGGTCCCAAAAACAAAACGGAAACCTAAAATGTTTGGTTTTCCCCGGATCATAACAACTGAAGAATACGTAAAAATTTATATTTACAAAGATTGACACCTAAAAGCAAAACCCCCGAACATGGCAAAAAATACTTTTTTTTTTCACAATTTGTCCCATTTGGAATTTTTTTGGGTTTCCCGAAAATTTCTTTATATATTTAAAAACACCATTAGAAAGTACATCTTGTCCCGCAAAATAAAACCCCCTCTGTGTCAGTAGGGGGAAAAATAAAAATTAGGGGCTTTCAGAAGGCGAGGAGGGAAAAACAACGTGTCCCCAAAAAAAAACACTGGTCTTTAAAGGGGTTTAAACAACCCTTAAAGGCCGTGGTTACCCCTGTTGCTTTGCACCTTTTTTTCTACCAAAATTTTTTATTCCACTCAATTTTCCCATTAATTGCTTTGAACAGCACTCGTGCACACCCGTTTTCTTTAGCAATGACCTTTTATGGCTTCCCCTCCTTGGAAGTGGAAATGATTGTTTCTGGAATCTGTAAAAGTCAGCAGCTTCGAAAAAAAATTTCAAGAATAACACCGTTAAATAATTTTTATACCGCAAGTCCATGACCACAACAGGGGCCCCAACCCCATTCAATAAGTCAATCCACAACAGGCTGTAGGTAACAATCCAGAGTATGATTCAAAATCGTAGCCATATATACGCTTTTTATTGCTCCTAGAACTTAAAATAATAGTCCCAATCTTGGTAGCACATAATATATAACAAATATAGCCATATGTGAAACAGACTTGCAGTTAGTAGTTCACACGGAACGTCAGATGTGGGAAACCCAAATTTTGATTGTGACAAAACCTGTTTGTTGACAAAAGTAGCAGCTTCCAAATGATTGTGTCGCCCCGAACCAGATAAGGGGACCTTTTAAAAAAACCCTTTTGGGAAACCTTTTGGGGGGGTTTTTGGGGTTTAAATTTTTCTAATTTTTTGAGTAATGACTTTGGGTTTTCATTGGCTGTGCCTAATCATCAGATTAAAATAAATAAACACTTGAAAAAGTTCCCTTGTTTGTAAGATATATATATGGGGTTTTTATTTTTGAATTGAAATTACTGAAAAAAAAAAAGGGTGAATTTTAATTTTTTTAGAAAACCCTTTTATGTCCATCAAGTTCTTGATGGTAAAGGTCTATAAATTTTATGTATTTTGCACTATACTTTATTGGGTTTGCTTTGTTAACTGATACAAATATAATAAAAAAAAATAAAATAATGGCCACCATCACGTCAGGCCTCTGAGCACCTGACACTATGGGCCACAAGTATGAAAACTGTTTAGGTCTAAAACTTATTTTGTTGCCCATAAACACCCAAACAAGTCATAGCAACCAATCAAACCCCATGCAACCAATCAGAGCGCCCATTTATTTTATGTGTGCCGAAAATAGAGGGTGCTTGATTGGTTGCTATGGGGCCCGGGTTTTTATGGAAACAAGTAAGTTTTAGACCCTTTACAGTTTTCATGCTTGTTTTTTTTTGGGCCCAGAATGAAAAACTGTTTGGGGGCCCAAAAACTGTCTTTGTTGCCCCCTAGAAACCAATCAAGCTTATAGCAAAACCAAAACAGAGCCCCTAGCAACCAATAATACTCATAAAAAAACCCAAACGACTCGGTTTTATTTTTCAGCCCCTAATGAAATGAAAAAAGGGGTCTGATTGGTTTGGGTAGCAAAAAGACGTCTTAGGGCCCCACTCGTTTTTTTTTAAAGAGGCCCTTTGGGGTTTATTAGTGTTTATCGAACAGTTTGGAAAAGTTAAGTTAGAGTCAAA
>JAODAL010021096.1:0-67835 GCA_025379985.1 Phyllomedusa bahiana | reverse complement strand
CCAGGTAGTAACCAGGTATTGCCCCCTTGTAGCCAGGCATTGCCCCGTTGTAGCCAGGCATTGTCCCCAGTAGCCAGGTATTGTCCCCAGTAGCCAGGCATTGCCCCCAGTAGCCAGGCATCGCCCCCAGTAGACAGGCATCGCCCCCAGTAGACAGGCATCGCCCCCAGTAGACAGGCATCGCCCCCAGTAGACAGGCATTGCCCCCAGTAGCCAGGCATTGCCCCAGTAGCCGGGGTATCGCCCCCAGTAGCCGGGTTTATCATCCCCAGTAGCCAGGTATCATCCCCAGTAGCCAGGCATCGTCCCAGTAGCCAGGTATTGCCCCAGTAGCCAGGCATTGCCCCCAGTAGCTAATAAAAAAAATAATAAAAACTACTCACCTCACCAGGCTCCCAGGAACCCGTCCAGACGATCACCTCAGCGTCACGGGGGTGGTGAGTGCAGCTGCGCGTCACACCCCCTGTGACACTGAGGTGTATGTACAGCGCACACCGGCGCTGTACATACAGGGGGAGGAGGGAGGAGGGAAACGATCCCTCCTGCCTTCTCCCTGACTGACTGTGCAGCCGCGGCCACACAAGTCAGTGAGACTCACCGGGCGGGTGAGCGGCCGCTTCACCCGCCTGTAGAAGCGGCCCGGTGGCGCCAGAGTAGCGCACTAGCGCTACTCTTGCGTCGCGGTAATTTAAAGAATCCCCGCTGCTGCTGGCGGCGGGGAGGAATGCCAACTCTGCCGGGAGGGCGGGGGGGGCCCCCCTTTAGCGGGGCCCCCCCGCCAAAAGGGGGGGAGAGTTGACATTATGCCTTAAAAGCTTTTTTAAAAATTGTAGCTGCCCAAAATTTACTGAACCCCCCTTACGGGACCTAAAAAATGGCCTAGTCTTGCCCAGAAACCAAAAAATTTGGCTGAGCTTCCCCGGGTTGCTCGTAACAAATTATCTGTCTAAAACCCCGTGCCCCCTTTAAACGTTATGTTTTACAACCCCCCAGTGTGGGGGAAAAACAGGAACAAAAACAAAACACTGCAAAAAAACTTTTTCCCATCCTTAGAGGGCACCCAAAAAAGATGTCTTTTTCCCGATTGGCTGAACCCAGAAGCCCCCTTTCGATGAAAATGGTGGTACGGGTATTTGAAAAACCCACTGATGATGGTTTAAAAGTGGCGATTTTTCCACAAAAAAGAAGCACAAACGAAAATTCTTTAAAATATGGGAAAGCTTTTTTAAACCCGCCTTTTGAGGGTTTTCAGAGTTTAAAACACCCTTCATGCAATCTTTTTTGGGGGGTCAACGGGAAAAGAAAAGGGATTTTTAAAGAAATTTAGTAGGCAAAGAAACACAAAAAAAGGGGGGGGGTTCCTGTGGGACCTTTTTGTTTATGAAAGGGGGGGCAGGGGGGTTTATAAGGAAGGGGGGGGGTTGGGGGGGGCAAAATTTTTAGTTATCCTTTTGTAACGGGGGGGTTAGTGGACCCCGCGGGCCCAACCCAGGCGATGGTGGAAGCCCACCCGGGGAAGGGAAAACTAAGTAGGTCCCGGTTTTCACCATAGCCCGCCCCCAAAGGGCGGTTTGGAAACTTGCGCGGCGGGGGGTTTTCCAGGTCGTTTCCATGGCGGGATTTTCCCTTCGGTGGGGGCCAAAGGGGTTAAAAGTAGAAAAGATTCGTCAGGCCAACTCGTAGTGGGGGACAGGCAAAAGGTAGGAAAGGGGGCCCTTTTGGATCGTAAAGGGGGGGGCCCGCAGGGGGTCAGGGCAGGCGGCAAAATTCTTTTGGTTTCGTTAAACAAAGGAAAGGGGGTTTAAGGGTTAAAAGGGATAGAAAAGACAAGGCTGGGGAACGCTTTCTCCAGGGGTAAAACACACTGAGGACCCGGCGGGGGCCCCTGCGGGGAAAGGGGCCAGCCTAAAAAGGAAGGCCCCGGGCAATCCCCAAAATTAGGGGGCGCACTGCCCTTTAAATTTAAACAGCCGGGCCGCGCGCCCCCCTAGGGGGGGCCACGCCCAGGAGCTGGACAGACTAGCAGGAGCCCCGGGCCGGGTAAGTAGTTCCCGGCGGGGCTGGGACAAGAGCGGACCCCAAAACCCAAAGTGCGGGGGGGGCTCCGCGGGGGCCCGCAGCACGGACGCCCCTGGACCTGGGGGGAGGTTCCCCAGGGGCGTCCGTGGACAGTACCCCCCCCTTTGGGGCCCCCCCCCCCCCGGGCCCTCCCCTCTTTTACTGGATTGAAAAAAATTCTGGATGAATTACGGTTCAGGATATTTCCCCCGGGCTCCCAAACCCTCTCTTCAGGACCAAACCCTTTCCAGCCAACCGAAAGTCCCTTTTTTCCCCCTAGTTCCCCCTCAAAACGAGAATCCCCTTTGTTTTAAAAGACTTTGGAAGCATCACCCTATGGGTGGGGGGGGGGGGAAAAGACTTCAGAGAGAAACGGTTAAGGACCGGGGGTTTTATTTAAGGAAAACGTGGAATGATTTGGGAATTCTCAGGGTGGGGGGGAGCCGGATTTTGGGAAAAAAACCAGATTAATGCGAGGGGATAACCTCAAAGGGGGCCCAGGAATTGGGGGGGGCCCCCCAAATTTGAGGGGGGCATCTTAAGACGGACATATCTGGCCGACGGGCCCCCCACCCTTGGGTCCCCTGGGGAGAAGACAGGAGGGGGACTTCTTCCTTTGTCGGTTTGGGTCTTGTGCACTGGGGAAAGCCCCAGGGGCAGAGTTTGGGGGGTTGGGACCAGTTGGTCTTTAGGCCCTTTAAACCCAGTGCATCTCCCCGCGGGAACCTGGGAAGGGAGATGCCAGAGGGGAGGGGTGGGGGGGGGGATGAAGCCCTTTATACAATGTAGAAGGGAGACCCTGCGGTTTCCGGGAGTCTGGGGATTTTTGTACAAAAAAACTCCGCCCATGGCAACAATTTGGCCCCAATCGTCTTGGCGTGCTAAAACGAAGGGGCGTAGAAAACCCAAACCCAAGACCTTTTTTACTCTCTCCACCGGGGCCTTTCGCCTGAGGGGGGTAAGCAGAAAAGAAGTCGAGATCACCTGGATTTTTGGGGAACCCCGGGGAAACGCCAAAAATTGGAGACAAACGGACTCCCCGATCCGAGACGTTTTGTTTGGGGGAGCCCATGCAGAGGAACACATTTTTGGGAAAAAAATAGCCCCGCCAGGGGGTTTGGCCAAAGGTCCCCCGGGGCAGGGGGACAAAATGCGCCATTTGGAAAAACGACATAGTCCCCCAAATTTAAACGCTTTTTCCCAGCCGAAGGGGGGAGTCGGTTTTAAAGTCCATCGCAATTTTGGGCCCCCCAAGATTGCGTCGGAAGGGGTAGGGGGGTTTGTATTTAGGCCTCCCGGGAAATTGGGTGACGGGCGTCTTGTTGGGGGCACAGGGGGTTAAAAAGGCCTGAACGAAACCCTTTGAAAACCTTGCCCAACTTTTGGCCCCCAAATAAAACCCGGGAATAAAAAGGGAAACGTTTTAAACGAGCGCCGGAATTGACCGGCCCCCCAAAGAGCAAGGGCCCTTTTCAGGTTTGGGGTTGCGGAGAGCGGGGCGTAGGGTAGGTCCTCCCTGGAAAAAACCTTCCGGGGGGTCAACGGAGAACCCCGAGATAAGGCATTCGGGGAAAATTATTGCTCTGGAGTGACCCCACCCACCACGTCAAAACCCCCGGGGAAAAGGGCGTCCGCCTTGATGTTCTTCTCCGGGGGCCCGGAAGTAAATTTTGGGGTTGTCAAAAACCGGGGAAGAAGAGCGACCACCTAGCCGGGGCGTGGGTTAAGTCGCTGACCGGTCTGGAGGTTTTGGGAAAAGGTTTTTGGGGTCCGAATAGATGCAGATGGGTTTGGCGACCCCCCTCCAATAGGTAGCCCCAAATTTTTCCCAAAAGCCATTTGGGTGGCCCAAACCCCAACCCCCCCGGTTCCCTATCGTTTTAGTTCCTTTTGGGCCCGGGGAAAACGTTTTGGGAAAAAAAGGGCCACACGTTACGGTCTTCCCCTTGGGGGCCCTTTTTTTGCAAATTTTGGCTCCGCCCCCCCACGGACGGGGAAATCCATTTCCCAAGGTAAAGGGTTTTTTCGCGGGGTGGCCGAGGGGGACAGGTGCTGGGGTTTAAAGGGGCTGACTTGATTTTTGCAAATCCCCTCCTCAGCTTGGGGGGGGCCAGCTGCGGGGGGGTTAGCGTTTTTTTTATTGAGAGCCACAATCGGGAAGCCCACTAGCGTAGAAAAGTGGGGAATAAATTGGCGATAATATTTTTACAAAACCCCCAAAAAACGCTGTATGCACGAAAACCGACGGGGCCGGGCCACTGCAACACGGCTGACATTTTTGCTGGATCCATCGTGGGCCCTCGATCAGAAATAATGTCCCCCAGAAAAGGGAAAAGGCGGGTTTTTTGGTGGAAGAGGCAAATTCTCCAGCTTGGCATACAGGTGATTTTCTCGGAGCCGCTTCAAAACCTACGGACATGACCCAAAGGGGGGTCTCGAGGCAGGCGAGACACCCCAAAAAATCGTCCCGATAGCCCCTAAAGCAGGGGTAGGGGAAGATCCCTTAAAAAGTCATTTTACGAGTCCTGGAAGGAGGGAGGCGCATTACACAGTCCGAAAAGGCATTACCAGGTTTCTTTGAAGTGGCCGTCCCGGTGTTGAAGGCCCCCCTTCATTTATCGCCCCTTTCGGATTCGGACCCCAAAATTTTAGGCCCCCCCTTAGATCCCAACTGGAAAAACCCCTTTTCGGCCCCCGAAGGGTTTATTTAAATAACTCCCTGATCAACGGTAGGGGGTACCAATTCTTTACCGTGATCTTATTCAATCCCCCGGGAAAACAATGCGGGTTGCAAGGTTACCGTCCTTCTTTTCCCGAAGAAGAATCCTGCCCGCCCGGGGAAGAGGACTTCCAATAAACCCCTTCGGAAAATTCTCACTAATTTTACTTGGACATGGCTTGTTTTCCCCGGGAAAGGTTGGGGGAAAACTCTGCCCCGAGGGGAAGGGTGGTTTCCCCCCGGCCCAAAAAGGTCAAAACGGGGCAATTTATAAGGGGCGATGTTTCCCCTTTTCGGAAAAAGACAACAGCATTTCTCCTGATAAGGGGCAGGGGGGCCCCTAGAGGGTTTTGCTGGTTTCCGTAAGGAAAGCGGCTGGCAATGGCGAGGGGGTCACCAAAACGAGACTGGGCAAATCTGGCCCCCTCGCCCAAAACCTCCTCCCGCTGTCCAAATCAAGCACAGGGGGATGGCCTGCAGCCATGGAAAAACCCAAAAGGAAAAGGGGGGGAAAAGAAACCGGGGGTTTAAAAACATTAAAAGATAGTTTCCTTTGTGAAGTGCCCCCACTTGGAGGGACAATGGCTCAGTACAAACGGACTTGGGGGACGGAGGATCCCCTCCACTGACGGGGGAAATGGACAAGGGGTTCTCCCGGGGAACCACGGGAAGGGCCGTTTTGAACACCCCGGGCAGGTTTCCCGGAATTTTTCCCCGGGGGAAACCCGGGGTTCCCAAGGGGAAAGCTGAAACTTTTAAAATGGGGCCCGGGTTCAGTGCCCCATTTAGGAAACCCAAATGTCCAGGGGGGGAGAGGGGGGCGCACATGCTTAGGGATGCTTTTTCCCACTTTGCCTAAAGGGGTGCCCTTTCTCCCCCGGGCGCCCGTGGGCGAAGCAAGGGCAACAACCGGGGGAGATGATCAGGGGTGGCCGCAGTAGAGACCTAGGTTTTTTCTTTTCCGCCGTCGGTTTTTTTTCTTGCGGGGGACAGGTTGGGGTCCCTCTACTTTCCCTGGCCCTCCTTTCCCCCGGGTGGCTGGGAAAAAGGGGGGTGGGGGAGGGGCCCTAGAAACACCGGTTTCAAGATGAGATGGCGGCGTTGTAGGGTGGGGTTTCCCTTTTTCTTTGGGGGGAGCTCCTCACGCCCCTTTTGCGAATGGGTGCAATCCCCCTTTGCCAGGGGATTTGCTTTCTTAAAAAAGGCGGGAAAGGGCCCGGGCGGGGAGTGCATCCTTGATTGGGGGGGAGAGGCCTTTCTTGAAAGGGGGCATTTTTGCGCATTTGTTCCAGGCTAGCTCCGATGCTAGCGGCGGGGAAATTTCCGGGGGTAGTCTCCCCACGGAGGATTCCCCTTTCTGCAGGTTTTAAAAGGGCCCATTTCGGCAGACGATGCCCGAGCAGTTCATTTGAAGACACTTGGAACCAAGTAGGGAAAAAACACTAGATCGCCTTTAATTTGGGTTTTACCTCGGTCCCACAAGGGGGTTGCCCGGGCCCGGGCTTTTCCGGAGAGGAGACTTGGGGGCCACGAAGGCCACCTTTGGGTCTTTTTTGACGGAAATTAAAAAGCCATGAGCCACATGGGAGGGGGGAATGGGTTATGAAGCCCCTTTAGACCTTGGAATCCCCATCAAAATTTGTCGGCTGGATAAACCGGGGCTTGGGGGGCCGACTGGAGCAACTGCCCCGGGGAACCACGCAGCCGACTGCTGCTGCTGAGTGGCGATGAACTGCTGGGACCAGAGAGGAGGTTGCCGAGCTGTTGCCTTTTCTGCGCGAAACTGGGTTTTGGGGCTTGGCCCCCCAACGGTGGAAAAACGGCGAAAACTTGGCAAAGCCCCCTTGGCGGGATCCGGCCGGGTCCTACTGTTTAAAGACGGGTATGGATCCCTGGAAACCCCCGCAGGTGATGGTGGAAGCCCCCGCCAAAGGGGAAAAGATTCTAAATAGTCCCGGTAATTTACCAGAGCCCGCCGCAAAGGGGGATGGACTTGCAACGGGGGAGTCCCACCGGTCCCTTTCCACTTGGGGGGACCCTTTCCCCGCGGTGGCGGCCAAAGGGGAACTTTGACAGATTCTCAGGCAAGCTCGTATTTGGGGGGCAGGCGAAGGGTAGGACAGGCGGGTTTTGGATCGTAAACGGGACAGCAGAAGGTCAGGGCAAAAGGGGCAAGATTTTTGGGCGATAAAAGTAGGGAAGGGGGGAAAGGTACAAGGAAAATTACAAGCAAGGGTAGGAAAGCTTTCTCCAAAGGGAAAACACACTAAAGGGTCCGGGAGGGCCGGCAGGAAAAGGGGGGGACCTAAATAGGAAACAGTGCTCGGGAATACCCAATTAACCCGGGGCACTGCCCCTTTTAAAATTTTTAAAAAGCCCCGGGCCCCGGGGCGCCCTAGGGGGGGGAGCCACGGGGCCGGGGAGAAATGGGACAGACTGGAGAAGGACGGCCGGGTAAATAAAACGCCCGGGGGGTGACTGGGGGCAAGAGGGGGGGCCCCCGAAAACCCGCATTCGGGACGGGGGGTCCCCCTGGGAAACCGCAGCACGGACGCGCCCCGCGGGGCCCAGCAAGGTCGCAAAGGGGGATCCCTGAACCTTTATCCAGGGTTTTGGTTTTTTAAAATTTTCCCTTTATTTAAATTTCCCTGAGCTAGATGTATATACCGGTTTTGTTATTTTTTGCCCTTTAATAGACTATTTAAAATTTTATAAGGTAATAAATGTTATCTGGGAAAAGTTCAAACCCCTTTTTTTTATTTTTGTGCCAAAACTTTATGTTCATTATGTAAAGTTTTAGAAAAATTTTAAAAAAATTAAAATTTTTTATGATAGTCCAACGGGGAAAAACATTAACCACCAGAAAAAAAGAACTTAGGATATGTCTGCTTACTAATCTTGCGGGGCTGCCCGTGGCTACCAACTGGGGGGGCCTTTTTCATGGTTTCCCAAAAGGAAAACTTCATACGCAATCAGTAACAAAAATAAAGCCCGGGAAATTTTTAACAAATTTTTTCAAAACACCTAAAACTCTTTTTTAAAAACCTTTTAAAAATTTTTATAATTTTTCTATTAAAAATTTTCCGTGACTAAAGGGATGCGTTTAAGATGATTTTCCTTTTTTTTGCCTTTTCTATTAATATAAGACAAAGGACTTTGAATGGTTTTATTCTCTTAAGCGTTTATTTTATACGTGAAAAAGGGGTATGTGGGGAGAAAATTTTTTTTAATAGGCATTTAATAGTGCACTACAGCATTTCACAGAGATTACCTTGCAATAGCCACCCCACAAAAAAAATTCACAAAGCTTTTTCTCTATGTAAGTTTCTTAAAATATGTGAAGGTTGATTCTTGGGGAATTCATACCTAAAGGGGGACTGTAAAATCTGCCCCAAAAACACTTCGACCTCATCAGTATAGATAAGGAATTTTTTTTTTTTTTTTTCAAAAACTTATTAAAAGGGCCTTTGGGGGGAAAGTTTAAAGGAGGGCAGAATTTTTCTGGGCTATGTTTTTTGAGACCCAAACCCCTTTAAAGACACTGGATTTAATCTTATTTGGGGGTTTGGCTTTTTCGGGACAGGGCCGCTGCTAATTCAGCAACCCCCACCGGTAAACAGTGAGAAGGGGGCCGATTCATTCTGCGCTTGTTTTAACCCCTAGGTCCCTTAAACACGGCACGCATCTAAATGAATGAAAACAATGCACACCGTTTTCCCCACTTTCCCTCGGGGCCCCTGTGGCCCCGACATTTACAGGGATGGAAACGTGGGAAGGCTTTTCCCCCGCCAAGTTTGTCATTTTTAAAACTTTTTCCCCCGGGAAAGTATAAAGCCCCCTTTTACACCCTTTTGCATTTTTATATTTAAAGCAATAGGTTTTAAAATAAACGCACACTTTGGGGGGTTTAAACTCCCTAGGGGACCCAACGTTAAGAAAAAAAAAAAAAAAAATTCAAACTTAAAAGAAAAAATTTTAATTCAAAACACCCCCCTTTTGCCATTTTTCAAATAAAAAAAATAAAATAAAAAATTACCCAAAATTTATATCTCACACCAAAAAGTCAGATCTAAGAATATAAAATAATTACCTTTCCTTAACATTAAAGAAACAAAAAAATAAACCCAAAATCATGGGGTTTTTGGGAATTTAGGGCCCCCAAAAATTGGAATAAAAATGATCATAAAATCACATCTATCCCAAAATGTTTTTTTGCATGCAAAAAATTATTGGGCGCGGAAAACGGGCTGCAACCAAAATTTCCAAAAAAAAATTTTTTTTTTTTTTTTACGGTACTATAACAAATCAAACCCTGCATATTTTGGATTTCCAATATATCAACCGAGAATACAAAAACACTCATTTATACCAAGTTGAACCGGCAAAAAATGGCACAAGCATTTTTTTCACATTTTTACCCACTTTAAATTTTTTGCAGTTTTTTATTACTATTACGTGAATAAAAAAACCCTTTAAAAAAACATCTTTCCCCACAAAAAAACCTCACATTCCCTTTTAATGGAAAAAAAAAAAAATATGGGTCTTGGGGGCGAGGAGTTAAAAATGAAAAGTCAACCAAAATAAACCTATCATTTAAGGAGTGAAAACTGTAAATCCTTGTTTTAATTTATAAATAAGAGGCAATTAAATTCTAACGAATTTTAATTCGTTTAAATTTTCAGAAAAATTGGGTTCGGAACGAAGTCAAATTTTGGGTTTTTTGGGGGAAACCGAATTTGTCTTTTTTGATAAAAGGCTGCAGCACATGCCCCTACGGGGGCAAACACTCGGGAAAAGGGAAAGCCCCCATGACATGTCAAGGGAAACCCCAATCAAAAACCCGGGCGGTTTACTGTGACGTCACCCCGGCAACCCGGTGCACTAATAATCCGGGCCGCCCGGGAGCCAAAAACTCCCCAAAATTTTCTCATCGGGGAAGGTTTTGCCGTGGCGGAAGCTCTTACTGAAAATGTTTTTTATACAGCGATTTTTGGGGTGTTCCAGCTTTCTCAAACTTTTCCCTCTTAAGTTCTTTTTCAATTTTTTGGGGGTATTGGATCTGAAACCCAGGGCCCCACGGCACGCATTTTAACATTAAAATATCCAATTTGGGATCTAAGCCATTCCTTTTTTAATAATTTAAAGAAAAAAGCGTTTTTAACAAAACAAATACCACTTTTTTTTTTGGGTTTCCTCAATTCATTGCTCACTGAGGGCAGCTTCCTTCACCCCCCTTTTGAGGGGGGCATTCGCCACCCGGGGATCAGGACCTGGACACCCCTAAAAACCAACGGGTTTTGGGCCAATTTGGAAACACACTCTCCCCCCTTTCAGTTAGAAGACCCCGCGGACTACGGGCAGCCAAACTGATTTGGGGCCCTTTCAATTTTGCCTTTTTTTGCAGGGAGAACTTTTCCTCCCGGCCAGTAGTGTGCCTTTCAGAGGGGGTTTTAAATGCGGGGGGGGGCCATCGTTCCCCCAAAGGGAAACCCCCTTTGGGCCAGGGGAAATTTGGGGAACGACTGACCTTTGTCAAATGAATAAAGGCCGGTGATCGGCCAGGATTTCCACACACCCCAATGCCTTAAGGCGTCTGTCTGGGTCAAAACTAACCTGGCCTCAGCCACATTCTGATGCCGGCCCACCCGCCTGATGCACACATCTGCTGACAGTTTCTCCATCGTGCCGATAACCATCTTTACCATGGACTGGTATTGTCCACCCACCCTCAACACCTCAATTGTGCCACTCTATGAACCTACATGCTGCTGCTGCTGTTGCTTGTTGCCGAGACATCCACCACTGTGTCATTGGTGCCACTGTCTGACCCTCATGCTGCGCTGTGGCTTGCTGCCAAGTCCTCCACACTGTGTCATTGAGCCACTGTCCTGACCTCATGCTGCTGCTTGCCGTGACCCTCCGCTCTCAGTCATAGTGGCACTTCCTGTGCTTCCCTCCTGTTTGTTTGCCACCTCCAGATGTCCTTTGTGCCACTGCCTGATCTCATGCTGCTGCTGGTCGGACCTCCACACTGAGTCATTGTGCCCAATTTTTTTTTTTTTTTTTTATTTTTTTTTTTTTTTTTTTTTTTTTTTTTTTTTTTTGTTTTCTTTCTTGACCTCATGTGCTGCTGCTGTTGCTGCTGCCCGTGTCCTCCACACTTGTCATTGTCCATTGCCCTGAACCTCATGCTGCTGCCGCCGTGACCTCCACTCGCAGTCATTGTGCCACTACACTGTGGCTTTCCTCCTGTTTGCCACCCTCCAGCATGTCATTGTGGCCACACTCGGTGAACCTCATTCGCTGCTGAGACTCCTGCCGTGCCCTCCACACTGTGTCATTGTGGCCACTGCCTGACCTCATGCTGCTAGCTGCCGAGACCCTCCGCTCTCAGTCATTGTGCCAATCTGTGGCTTCCTCCTGTTTTGCCACCTCCCAAATGTCATTGTGCCACTCAAGCCAGTCTCATGCTGCGCTGTCGTGACCTCCACACTGTGTGATTGTGCACTCTGTGGCTTCCTCCTGTTTTGCACCTCCAGAAAGTCATTGTCCCACTCCCTGATCTCATGCTGCTGCTGTCATGACCTCCACACTGTATCATTGTGCCACTTGGGGCCTAATACTGTTTTGCCGCCTCCAGAATGTCATTGTCACTGCTGATCTCATACTGCTGGCTGTGACCCCCAACTGTGTGATTGTGCCACCTGTGGCCAAAAAATGTTTTGCCGCCTCAGAAGTCAGTGCCACGCTGATCTCATACTGTGCGCCGTGAACCTCCAACTGTGGGGATTGTCCCACTCTGTGGCCTAATCTTTTTTTGCCGCCCCCAGAATTTTCATTGTGCCATTTGCTGATCTATGCTGCTGCTGTCGTGACCTCTACATGTATATTGTGCCACTCTGTGGCTTTAATACTGTTTTGCCGCCTCCAGAATGTCATTTGTCCCACTGCCTGAACCTCATGCTGCTGCCGCCGTGACCTCCACACTGTGTGATTGTGCCATTCTGTGGCTTCCTCCTGTTTTGCCCCTCCAGAATGTCATTTGTGCCACTGCCTGACCTCATATGCTGCCGCCGTAAACCTCCCTCTCAGTCATTGTGCCACTCTGTGGCTTCCTCATGTTTTGCCACCTCCAGAATGTCATTGTGCCACTGCCTGACCTCATGCTGCTGTGGCTGCCGCCATCACCCCCACACTCGGTCACAATGTTGCAACCTGAGCTCTCGGGCTTGTTTTTTTCCAGCTTGCGCTGGCATGACTTTATCAGGCTACATTCCCGCTTGAGTTTTTTGGTCAGTTTTGCCCTCTTAAGTGCCCAGGGAATTTTATAGTGAAGCGATTCTAAGAGCGGGCGGCAGCATCTGCGGGTTCATACTAAAAACAAAAATTGTATGAAAACCAAACCAAGCTCCCTCTGCATATTTAAGCATGGCACAAAGTTCACAGCACCCCGAGGCTCTGTGCAGCCTGGAAATAGCTGCTTTTTAACGCGATTTATGCCGAAGTAATTCGGACCGAATTTATTTTTGTCGGGAAATTCGGCGAAGTGAACCCAATTTGAATTTTTGAGAAATTGCCATCTCTATTTATAAAGCATCCACCACTGACAAAAAAAAAAAATTTTCCCCCAATATCAGTGCAAAAAATGTAAAACAAAATTAAAAAAGCCTTTATCATTGAGTGCACCTAATAGTCATCTCACCTCTAGAGTTGGTGCAATTCAGTTTGCTACATCATGGTCTTTAATGTGCTACATGTTAGGTATACTTTATCTGTGCATATGTTGCATCTGCGGTGGTTGTTTCAGGTCAGGACTGCCATCAGTAATTTCAAGGCCCCATAGAGCTCAAGCACTTGGGCCTCCAGCCAGTTTACCATTTGTATCTTGCACCATTTTAGTGGACTCCTTCTTTAAAAAAATTGATTGGAGCCTCTTTAAGATTACTGCTAATATTCCCCTGATGGTGCCCTTAATTGTGATGGTCATTTTGATTCATAACTTTCCTTGAGATATAGAAATACCCAGAGTTTACCAGAGACTGTTAGCACCTGTCCTCTACAACTTATACTGTACAAGGGGGTCCAATGCAGTTAGCCCTCCTCTGTGGTGTCCATATGCCCTTATAGGACATATTATTTACTATGACATTAGACATCTATGGTCTGTGCTACTGGTTTCTATTTAAACAAGTTAAACAAATGCACTTTTGAAAGTAAATGATATTAATCAACGTTTATCACCATTATTTGGGCAGGTTCACTCCATGAAGCTACCCTGCTTTGGTCATACAAGTCTGAATTTCTGCTAGCAGATATGCATATGTACTGCACACTACAGTGTAGCTGCCTCAGAGCCAAAGCTAAAAACAGAATAAATGAAGTCAGTGTGTTAATATGTGTGCTCTGTTTTCAGATATACATGGTTTCTTTGTAATCTTTACTATATAGTCCCACAAAGAAAGCATGCCCTGCCAAAACAGAGCAAACGTAGACACAAATGGGCCACATGTATGAAAACTGCATAGGTCTAAAACTCACTTTTTTGCCCATAGGTTACTATGGGCAAAAAAGGGTGTTTTAGACCTAAACAGTTTTCATACATGTGGCCCAAATTGACTATGTTTACTGTGTTTCAGACTATTGCTATGTGGTGGCTATACCGCAGTAAAAGTGAGTGCCTGTTGGCAAATATTTAGAAATGTTCATAGTATTAACATACCCTTAAAGGGGTTGTCCAGTTAAACTTTTTATTATTATTATTGTTTACTATTTATTATTTTTATAGCTTATTGGTGCCCTTGTGAAATAAAAAAAAGTTAGGGTATGTTCATACGGCGTGTTGCATCCGCTGTGTAAATTGCATCCAAAACGCATCTAACACACAGGTGCTTGTTTGGATGTGCTTTGGCTGCATCAGGAACGCACCCTATAGTTGTAAATAGGGCATCTGCTGCATGTTTTGGATCAAGAATTGACATGTCAATTCTTTGAAAGGATCTGAAAGACGCATCACAAAGACGCATCGGAGATCACTCGTCTGAACGCTGATGCGTGTTTTACATTGAAAGCAATGGAAGTCACACTTCACATTGTTAGATGCGGGTTTGGGTCCGTTTAGGGTCCGAAACTCGGATCTAAACATGCATCTAAAAACATATGCAAACACGGACTCAACACGCCGTGTGAACAGACCCTTAGGGCTTGTTCACACGGAGTTTTCACTCCGTGTTACAAGTGCTTTGTAGAGCCGTCTTGGTGACATGCAATTCTTTGCAAAAATTGGGTCCAAGCGGCGTTTTTGAAACACGCAACGGCGATCTGTCATGTGAACGCCGCTGTGTGTTCGTCATAGCAAGCAGTGATAAAGTCACTGCTAATTGTTTAGATCCATCTCTGGGTCCGCTCTGTCGGTCCCCAAGACGGATCTACAAAGTGCTTGTAACACGGAGTGAAAACTCAGTGTGAACAAGCCCTAATACTCACCTCTCCTCTCACCTGCGCTGCGCCATCCTCACTCTTCGACGGTCTTCTATTTTCCGGTGGACAGTAAGGATAGTGCAGTGCTGGATCTGAGGTGGGAATCATTTTTTTCTATTTTAAAAGGGCAGCAGTATGCTAAAATATATTAACCAGACAACCCCTTTAATGATAAAGATAATAAATCTACTTTACAAAATCCCATGGCTTTTTATTAATTGGATATGTGCCAAGTTATTCACAGTATAGCTAATAGTCTGTTTACTTTTCTTACTTTTTTGTGATTTTACACAGTTGAGGTACTGAACTGTTTTACTAGTTTATTTTCTGTTGTTGATGTAGTGCCAATGTAGTATGCAGATATAGCAATTACTCAAATGGATCCTCTAGTCATTCATTCATATATGTATCTTACAAATACCCCGAGAACTGGGTAGGGTTCGTAGACAAGGAATATCAATTGTGATTTATGCAACTGGGCGGAAACATTAGAACAACCGGCCTGGCGGGATAGCTGATGACTGAAAGAATGACGATTTACATGTCGCTTCAAGCTAGTTATGTCTTGTGAAGTGCAAGAGCTACATCATTCGTCACGTTATTGTGACCTAGAGAAAATAATGATCTATTATGATAATATGCAAGGATATAAAGCGCTGAAATGTTCTCCGAGTACAAAATACATGTAAGGGCAGGGCTTGATTTACTAGATCAACATTAAAGGAGGGCGGAATACAGGCACATTTTTTTGCCCATATTATGACAGCAAATTCCAGCCCAAACAAGCCGTTAGATTGTCATGTTGTTGGTCACAGCCAGAGAGAGGCACCTCACACAACATTTAAAAAAAAAAAAAACCCACAAAAAAGTGCTTGATTCGCTCATTTATTCCTGGAGGGAAATAATCCACTATCACAGATCTGTGAGTGGACAAAGTATGGGAACCCCTGATTTCTGTATCTAGCATGACCCTATTCTGCAGCAGCAACTGATTCTTAATCTTTTCTTTTCGGTTGGTGGGTTTCCTCCCATAAACTGATCGCTTCAGGTCCTTCAATAAATTTTCTATTCAGTGTCAGACTGAAGTGTTTAGGGCCCACCGATGATGTTAATTCTGGGGGCCCCATCAGGGACGCGGATTCTGGGGGGCCCATCAGAGAAATTGATACCGGGGCCCATTAAGGGGAGTTGATTCTGGGGCCCACCGGGGGAGTTGACTCTGGGGCCCATGAAGGGGAGTCAATTCTGGGGCCCACCAAGGGAGTCGATTCTGGGGCCCACCAGGGGAGTCGATTCTGGGGCCCACCAGGGGAGTCGATTCTGGGGGCCACCAGGGGAGTTGATTCTGGGGGCAAACCCTATAGCTACTTATACTCTGCCTTTTGCTTTTTTCTCTCTGCTTTTCTGCCTCTCTCAAGGTTGCATATGTAATTAAAAAGCATCTCCAGGCCTGCATTGCTCAGGGGCCCATCGGGGGTTTCCTTTTTTACTCTGTGGGCCAGTTCAAGCCTGTTTCTATTGGAACAAGTTAAGACTTTGATTTGGCCATTCCAAAACTAATGCACCATGATGTACAGGTAAGTCATGATTATTGCACAGACACAGGAGCATTGCCTGTACGATTGCTGCAGAGGCACAGCGATGATGAGGGGTCAGGATAGAACGTGACTCCAGTGTTAGCTGTTGAACCCCTTAGAGGAGTGTTTCTCAACTCCAGTCCTTAAGACCCACCAGCAGGTCGAGTTTTCAGGATTTCCTCACTATTGCACAGGTGATCTCATTATTGTCAGAGCATTCTGTGGGAGATCCTGAAAACAGGACCTGTTGCTGAGTAATGAGGATTGGAGTTGAGAACACTTCCTTAGATGATGTGGTCCTTCTTTGGCACCCTGTGAACACTGTGTGTTGCCATGACAATTGGGAGCCTAACAAAGTCTTCAAGTCCATGCTAGAATCGAGGCCTTATAGGTAGCCTGTCGGTCAGGGGCATAATTAGAGAAGGCTGGACCCCATAGGAAACTTTTGGATGGGCCCTCCCCTGCCAGTCCGTCTCCCGACCATGAAAATTTACCAGTGTCTTTTTAGAAAGTCATGCAGTTACTAGATAATGGAGCAAATACCTCACCATAGATATATCACACTGCTACAAAACAGATCCCACTGTACCCAGACCAACATTACCAGGAATGCTATTACCTATACCTCCAGAACACGACCACAAATTATCACCACATAGTGACTGAATAATACCCCTATGCTATTACTGAATAAAGATCAGCATACAAAGACCAATATTACCTCCATATAGTAACCATATAGTGGTAATTGCCAGTGTACAGAGGCTCTGCAGACTGTATATTGCCATCATACAGTGACCATATAGTGGTAGATACCAGTGTATACAGGCTCTGCAGATTGTATAGTACCTCCTTACAGTGATCATATGCTGGTAGGTACCACTGTGCACTGGCTATGTTTACTGTATATTACCTCCATACAGTGATCATGTCAAGTTGGTAATTTAAGAAAAAAACATCAAAGTCTGTATTATCATTACATTCTTATTAAGCTCATGAGATAGTTTGTTTAACCTGCTTTTACTGCTACACATCCTTATCGAAGTATCAGATATCTTTCACACAGCTTTACTTGGAACGGATGCACTATCTGCTTCAGCGAGAAGTTATATCAAGAAACCAAAGAAAGTCCTCTCTCGGAATGTTCTTTATCACTAATGCCTAGCAACCTTATGTAGATACGGGGAGACTATGGGGTTTTCAGCAACAGCCATTAGCAATGATAAAATGATCATGTGATTCTTAATACGTTAGAAGATATAAAAAACTGTTACTTCCTGAGCAGATTTATGTCCCAAACAGAAGGTGTGGGTCGTATCGCTCGAGCTTCAGCTGTCGACAGCTGTAATAATAATATACTTCGGAGGAGACATTTAATTGGATAATGGAGTGGAACAGAAGATAATTTCCACACCTGATTTATCATCTTGACAATCATATGGTGGTAAATACCAGTGTATACAGGCTGTACAGACTATATATTACCACAATACAGTAACCATATAGTGGTAATTACCAGAGTACGCAGTGATTACACTGTAAGTGATTACAGTGCACTTACATCCAGTGACTCACAGTTGATATCTTCTTTCACTTTCACTTTTCTTCTGCATCTGGTCCAGAACATGATGACTTCTCTCTTAGAATCCTCATTATTCATGCACCTTGCTCACTGTCCCCCAACTCTGTACAAACTTCCCAGGGGTGGGAGAGCAGGTACAAGCCATAGTTTAGAGGCTTAGTCTCAAAGGGGGGTGGGAAAGAACTGAGGACTAAGCCCCTGGAGATAGTGCTACAGCTTTAGCCTGTAACCCTCAGGTATGTAAGTAGGGGCTTCAGATAGGTAGGTAGACAAGGCCCTAGGTAAAAGGGAAGGCCCCAGGTATGCAGTTAGACCACACTTTAGATTAGTTGGTAGGACCCAGGTAGATAGGTAGGCCAATGGTAGTTTGGTTGGTAGGCTCCAGGTAGGTAGATTGACCCTAGGTTTGTGGGTGGTAGGCCCCAGGTAGGTAGGTAAGTCCCAGGTAGGTAGACCCAAGTTAGAAAGATAATTAGACTCTGCAGTCCTGGGTTTGAGGGATTGCAGGATGTGCCTGCTAGTTGTTTCGCTGCTGCTGTCCATTTTACACTGACAGGCAATGATGCTTTGGTATACTGAGTATGCAAAAGAATTACATAAGTGATCAAAGGATCACAATGTTAAGTCCCCTAATGGGACTAAAAAATAAACAGGAGGTGAAAAAAGAGCACCGAAAAACAACAATAAAACATTTTTTTACAATTATTTTCTATTAGAATTAATCTTGTCTTAAAAAGTGGTAGCCTCCCCCCAAAAATAAAATATATAGGGTATCATCGTGATAGTAATGACCCAAATTATAAAGCTGACATTCAGTCTACTGCAACTGCATGGTGAGCGCAGTAAAAAATAAAAAAACCCACGAAAAACAATGGCTTTTTTTCCATCTTCTACCCAAAAAAAATTATAAATGTTAATCAATAAGTCCCATGTATCCAAAAATGGTTCCAAGAAAAACTAAATCTTGCCCCACACAAACCAAATTGAAATACATTAACAAAAAAACTATGGGTGCTAGAATATGATAAAATAAAATAATTAAAAAAAAATGTTTCAATGTTCAAAAGTAGTGAGTAATAAAAAAACTAAACCTATATTTTTACCAACCAACACAAAAAAAATAACATTATAAAATATTATTTATGCAGCATTGTGGAATGAAAAAAATGTAAACATTTAAATAAACAATGGCAAAATTGCTGTCTTTTTTAATTCCCTGCCAGAAAGAGTTAATAAAAGTTTGTCAATAAGTTATATCTACCCTAAAATGTTACCCATGAAAAATACTGGTGGCACAAAAATCAAACCCATCATTAAGCTACATAAACTGACAAATATACATTTTATGATTTTATGATGTATGACTTTTGATAGAAAAATGAAAAAGAAAAAATGGTTAAGAGGTTTTCCCACCACAGACTTTGTTGACATATCACTAAGATCTGTCATCAAAGTCTGACAGGTGCAAGTTTGGTTGCAGTGCCCGCAACCTCCTCCTGCTCAAGAAGGCACATGTGCAGGCCCGTCTGAAGTTTGCCAATGAACACCTGGATGATTCTGTGAGTGAATGGGAGAAGGTGCTGTGGTCAGATGAGACAAACATTGAGCTCTTTGTCATTAACTCAACTCGCCGTGTTTGGAGGAAGAAAGATGCTGCCTATGACCCAAAGAACACCGTCCCCACTGTCAAGCATGGATGTGTGGGTTTGGGGGTGTTTCTCTGCTAAGGGCACAGGACTACTTCACTGCATCAATGGGAGAATGGATGGAGCCATGTACCATAAAATCCTGAGTTACAACCTCCTTCCCTCTGCCATGACATTAAAAATGGGTTATGGCTGGGTCTTCCAGCAAGACAATGCCCCAAAACATATAGCCAAGGCAACAAAGGAGTGGCTCAAATATAAGCACATTAAGATCATGGAGTGGCCTAGCCATTCCAGACCTTAACCCATAGAAAACTTAGGAGGGTTGCCAACAACAGCCTTAAAATCTTAATGATTTAAGATGATCCCCAAAGGGAGTGGACCAAAATTCCCCTACGGGGCTTAAAAACCTCACATCAACTACAAAAAAATGTGCTATGTTTCCCAACAAGGGTTTCGCCCCCAAGTTTTAAGTCTTGTTTACCAGAGGGTCAAATACTATTTCCACTCAAAAGCAAATACATTTAATTCGTATATACTCGAGTATAACCCCGCCCGAGTAAAGCCGGGGAAAACCTACTTTTACCACAAAAACCGGGAAAGCTTATTGACTCGAGCATAAGCCTAGGTGGAAACGCAGGGGCTACGGGTGAATTTTACAAAAAAAAATAATACCAAAAAATTAATAGGCTTTTAATGCCCCCCATGGGCGGTTAAGGCGGGTATAGGCATTTTAAATTTCCCCCCTAGGCAGATATAGGGGTTAGGCATTTTAAATCCCCCATGGGCAGGTTTAGGCAGGAAAGGGTTTTGTTATAGGCAGGTATGGAAGCTATAGTCCCCTAGGAGGCTATAGGGGGGTAAGCCCCCATAGGCAAGTTTTAGGCAGGTATAGGTCCAACTGGCAAGTTAAGGCAGGTATAGGTCGTTATAGGGGTATAGTCCCCCTGGGCGGTTTATAGGCGGGTTTTAAGTCCCCCTAGGTAGGTTATGGGCAGGTAAGGCCCCCCTAGGTGGGTTTTAGGCGGTATAGCCCCCCCGGGGCGGTATGGGTCCCCTAGGTAGGTTAAGGCGGGTTAGTCCCCCTAGGTGGGGTTATGGGCAGGTATCCCCCCCTAGGTGGGGTTAAAAGGGCAGGTATAGCCCCCCTATGGGTTTTTGGGCAGGTTAGTCCCCCTAGGTAGGTTTTGGCATATAGCCCCCCTAGGTAGGTTTGGCGGGTTAAAGTCCCCTAGTAGGTTTAGGCAGTATAGCCCCCTGGGTATTTATAGGCAGGATGGGGTCTTTATAGCCGGTATGGGCCCCCAAGGCAGGCTCTGGCAGGTATGGGCGGTATAGGCAGGTTTTAAAACAAAAAAAACACTTCCCGACCCCCCGCTGCTCCTCTCCCTCCCCCGCTCCGCCTCCCTCGCTGTCCGCCTCCCGCGCGCTGTCCTCGGTTTTCCCTCGGCGCAGGCGGGGAAGCCCAAGCCGCCCCAGAAAACGTGATGACACACGCTGCCTGTGCCGGAAACTCCGGACAGCCGCGAGTCGCGGCCCCCCATCCACTCGGAGCAGGAGCGCTCGCTCTCTGTCCACAGTGGGATTTCTTCACCTGCATGCGCTCCGGGGGGTCGCATAAATGAAGGAAGCCGAAGCGCAGGGTCATGCAACGCAAGGGAATGCGGCGGTTCTCGCATTCAGTTTTTTTCACTCCCGGGAAGCCGATATAAATGAAGCGTCCCCCGTCGGTACTCACCCCTCGCAGCGCCCGAGCGCCGGGAGTGACTAGTATAAAAACCGAGGGGGTTTTCGACATTTTTTGTGCTAAAAACTCGGCTTATACTCAGTATATACGGTAATTTAATAATGTGATTATTTGGGTTTTATTTTGATATTCTGCTCGCAATGTTAAAATTTCCACCCTTAAAACTATAGACTGTCATGTCTTTGTCAGTGGGCAAAACTTACATGATCAGCAAGGGGTAAATAAAAATTTCCTTTATGTAAAACCTTGTGAGCATTACCTGGGGAATAATGTGTAATTTCCTGATGATAATACATTTTTTCTCATTAGTTTTGTGGTGAGCACATTTTTTTTAATGTTTTTGTCTATCCACTTTAATTATGTTGTAAAGTGCTGTCATTACTGTGCACAGTGTGTGAGACATCCTGATATGTCCCTTTGGGTAAATCTTTGCGTTCCCTGTGAAATAATAATTCTGGAGCATCTTCACTTATAACTCTGGGGGCGTTCTCTGTTATTTCCCTGAAATATAACTAAACCTCTTATAAGCTCCCCACACAACCGTCTCCAAAATTTCTTCGTGCTTCCCCCAATTCGGAACTCACTGCCCCAACACATCAGACTCGTCTCCACTTTCACCAGCTTCAAAACCTGTCGCTACACCCTCCACAAACATGTCTGCCCCCAACTTCTGTCTCTTTCCTCCTTCCTTGTAGATTGTAAGCTTTCGCGGGCAGGGTCCTCTCTCCCTCTGTACCAATCATCATTGTACTTGTTTAACATATGTAACCCCCTGGAATGTACAGCGCCCTGGAATCAATGGCGCTCTAAAATAAATAATAATAATGATAAATAAGTCATCTGGGTGTTATCATTCCTGTTTTCAAAGGGGTGTCCCTGCACACTAGACTCTTCCTCACTTTTTGGGACAATGCAATGGGAAAATTACCCTAAGGCCCTGTTCCAGGCTTATTCCCTTTTTTGTCCCGTATTACGCAAAAATCCCCGTGATTTGGGGGGGGACGGGGGGGGGGCCACCGGCGGGGGGCCCCCCCGGGCCCCATAAAAAAGCTTTTACGGGCGTCCCGCCGAAATAATTGCATTTCACTTATTCCCTGCGCGTCAATACGTCAATTTTTCGGCGGGGAGAGGAGGTGGAATTCTCTATGAGAACTATGGATTATCGTAATTTTGGCGTGAAATGCGCGCCGAAATTTCCCCGTGTGAACATCCCCTAAATGGTAACACCCCCCCCGCAGATGGTGATGAATTTCTAGGGGAAATAACAGGAAACAAAAGAGCATAGAGAAGGAAAGATGCTTCAGAATTGTTCTCATGTGGGGAAAACTAGTGCTTATTAAAACCAACATGTCAAAAATGGCCACAGCTTCTCTTCAAAGTCACATGAATAAACCCATAAAATATAGCCCTTAGTGAAAAGTGCTTGTTTCCAAGTGGGGGTTTCCTCTGCTGTTCTTTGTGCCTTTGTTATATTTTCCCGGGGTTGGGGGGCCCTTCATCCCGTTTTTAAAAATTAAAAGTTAAAAAAGACAGAAAGGGGGGTAGAGGCTGGGGATGTATGGAAAAGCTTCACCAGCTCTTGTATTGAATGGACTCATTCAGGGGTGTATTGACTAATATGGCTTTAGGCCTAGTCCATCTCTACAAATCCTATCAATTTTATTTGGAGACTGTCATCGGACTCTATCCAGAAAAAAATTGATCTGGGTTTCCATATTAAAGCATAGTAGTATAATGTTGTATCATGTTAGCCACAGAAAGCAGTAGAAGAATAAAGACATCAGGCGATACCTTTTAGAGGCTAGCTGAGTATATTTGATGGTGAGCTTTCGTGAGTACTAGCTCCCTTCTTCAGACATGATGTTATACAAGAAACAAACTCCACAGACTTTTTATACACATGAGACATGGACCTTCAAAGGATCTTAAAATAACAAAATGTAATACAAGCAGAGAAGTCATTTACAACAGGTCAGAAATAATCTACAAACTTGTGAGGCGTGACAGGAGGATCATTCATTCTTGCTGTTATCGGTTTCCTATCGGATATTGATTGATTTGTGGCCTCCACAGTTCAGACATAATGTGACATGAAACTGGCACGAATATTAAGGCATATTGCAAAGTTAGAATTTTTTGCAATAGCTTATATTCCCATTCCTTTCTCATGCGCTGACTGAGTCTCTGCCCTGTTTCCCCCCACAAAGAGGGCTGTGGTGGGACATTGCACACATCAAATAAACTACGTTAGAAGACCTACGGGAAAATGTCCCCCTAATTCTGTGCATCTGCTGTGACTGTGGGACAGGTACAATGTCTGCGGTGTGGATGTGCCTACAGGTCTTGCATCTGTTTTGCAAGCAGGGTGAGGTGCCATTTTCAGTTGGGGCATTCAGGGCACTCCGGACAATAATACGTCGCAGGTTTGGTGGTTGCCAAAAGGAAAGGAGAGGGGGGACTGGAATTATATTTTTGAGTCTGTTGTCCCTTTGTAGCAGAGGTTGTAGATCCTTGGCAACCCTTCGTAGGATCTCCAGCTGTGGATCATAGGTGACAACTAGGGGAACTAGTGCTTCATTCTGGGTCTCTTTGTATTATTATTATTTATTTTCTATGTATGTGAGCAGACTGTCCCTATTGATGGCTGCCACTTTGCTTCTATGGATGTCTGTCACTCTAGGATTGTATCCCAGCCTGAGGAATTCTGTCCTAAGATCCAGAAGATGCTTGTCCAGGTCTGCTTTGTCAGAGCAAATACAATTGTACCCTATACCTTAGCTGTATAGAATCGACTGTTTTGCGTGTATGGAGTGGAACTTGTTGTTTCTCAGGTAGGCAGTTCTGTCTATTGGTTTGTGGTATATTGAGGTGAGAAGGTGGTGGTCCTCAATGTGTATAGTGGTATCCAGAAAGTGGATTTCACTATCTGAATAGTTAAGTTTGTGTTACAGACATTTTTATATAAGTGATATGTAGTGTTAGGGTCGTCCTGGGCTGAGCTACAAGTTGTGGTTTTTGCTGTATGTGTTTATTTAAATTTATTTTTATATTTTTTTATATTTTATTTCACACATTGAGCCTCAATAAGGTCGGAAAAATACTGTTTTGGGGGAATTCACAATGCGAATTATGGCACGCATTATTGCGCTTTGAAATTACACGCTTGCAAGCACATAATTTCAAAGCTAATACGCCACATAATGGCCCCAGGCAGTTTCCTGCCTCCTATACTTCTAATCAGTATGAAGTATACACGTGTGACATGTCACTTCTTTGCAGACACATGCTAAATTACGATTGTGATTGACGCCACATATTTCACATTGATGTCTATGGGTGATGTATTTTAAATTGTTTGGGGCGTATTTTGGCAAATTACACCCGAAATACGTGCAAAAATACGCCCAAAATGGCGCCGTGTGAACATACCCTTAGGGTTTTTTTTTTACTATATTTTTTCATTGCTGATTTCTTCTGTACCTGGAGCTCATATATTAGCTCATCAATGCTGACTGCAGAGCTGATCTGGGTCTGCTAAGACCCAGCTGCTCCTGCAATCACCTGGCCCTGGTAACTTGAGTTCAACTATCACGAGCGGTCAACTCCCCACACCTGCAGCTGTATAATCTCTGTGCAGATGCAGACTCTGGAACATCCTTGCAGAGTCGCTTGCAGACTGCCCAGATGTCTATAGTCAATGGACAGTCTGCAAGTGGTTAAATACCATTTGTTGTGGGTAATGAAGACAAAATTTTTGTTCTTCCTTTAAATGGGTGTTACCATGAAGCTGCTTCGAAATTCAGGTCGGCTGATAGCTAGCTATAAGCCGACCCTGTTACAGAATAAGGAGGGTGGTACTTGTAGCCAACCACTCCATTAATTTCTATGAAAGTTCTGAATATAACCGAATGAATGTGTTTATAGCAGTTTTTTCTCCTGCTTGCCCCTCTCCCTCTCATCCAGGTGCATGACTTGTGGTAATGTTTTGATCCTACATCTCTTATAACTGTGGCATATCTACACTCACCGGCCACTTTATTAGGTACACCATGCTAGTAAGGGGTTGGCCCCCCCTTTTGCCTTCAGAACTGCCTCAATTCTTCGTGGCATAGATTCCACAAGGTGTTGCAACGATGCTCAATTGGTACCAAGGGGCCCAAGAGTGCCAAGAAAATATTCCCCACACCATAAACACCACCACCACCAGCCTGAACCGTTGATACAAGGCAGGATGGATCCATCCCTTTCATGTTGTTAAACCCCAAAATTCGACCCTACCATCCGAATGTCGCAGCAAAAATCGAGACTCATCAGAAAAGGCAACGTTTTTCCAATCTTCTACTGTCCAATTTCCATGAGTTTGGGGCAAATTGGAGCTCAGTTTCCTGTTCTTAGCTGAAAGGAGTGGCACCCGGTGGGTCTTTGCTGCTGTAGCCATCTGCCTCAAATTTCTCCGTACTGTGCGTTCAGAGATGTCTCTTCTGCCTACCTTGGTTGTAACGGGGGCTTTTTGAGTCACTGTTGCCTTTCTAATTCAGCCTCGAAACCAGTCTGCCCATTCTCCTTTGACCTCTGGCATCAACAAGGCATTTCCGCCCACAGGACTGCCGCTCACTGGATGTTTTTTCTTTTTCGGACCATTCTCTGTAAACCCTAGAGATGGTTGTGCGTGAAAATCCCAGGAGATCAGCAGTTTCTGAAATACTCAGACAAGCCCTTCTGGCACCAACAACCATGCCACGTTCAAAGGCACTCAAATCACCTTTCTTCCCCATACTGATGCTCGGTTTGAACTGCAGGAGATTGTCTTGACCATGTCTAATGCCTAAATGCACTGAGTTGCCTCCATGTGATTGGCTGATTAGAAATTAAGTGTTAACGAGCAGTTGGACAGGTGTACCTAATACAGTGGCCGGTGAGTGTATAATGTTTATTGAATGTTGTATATGCAACAAAATAGAAATACTTATTGTATATTGCACAGCATTAATAACTATTTTAAAATCTTGCCACTTTGGCATTTATATGACTTTTTCATCTCTCTAAAATTCTAAATTTACAATTTATTAGTTGCAATTCTGCCATTCACTGTATGGGTAAAATAACATGACAGATTTATAAGTTAGGTTGTTATGCATGTGGTGAAACCAAATATGTGCATTTTTTTATTTTGGAACTTTATTGGGTATTTGTAATGGGTAATGGGCGGTGTGCGTGTTTTACTGTATTTTCTATTTTTTTTACCTTTTTATATATTTTTTTCACTTGTTATACTTTGGGACCATACTCAGCAATCATTTCATTGTTGTATAACACATTTATAATACATTGTAGCATGTCTCTGCTGCAGTATTAGGCTATGTCCACACGGCTTACTTGCGGGCCTTAATTTCGCCCCGAAATTACGCCGTGTGGCGGGGGGGGGGGGGGGAGCGGGGGAGTAAGCAGGGGCCGGCAAATTCGCCCGGGCCCTAGACTATCACTGCTAGCGGCGCGTATACGCCGCTTTGAAAGTGACATTTTCAATTATCTCCCCGCCCGGCGGGTTTTTGCCGGGCGGGGAGAGGAGACGTAATACATAGTTCTCTATGAGAACTGTGAATTACCGTAATGAATGGGCCGTTTTCGGCCCGTAATTGGCGCACTTCGGCGCGTAATTACGGACCGAAATACGGCCCATTTTAAGCCGTGTGAACATGGCCTTATAGTAACTGTCAGTCACCCTGTCAGACTCAGCCCACAGGTAGAGCCTGACAGAACTACGTCATAGACAATCCGGAGGTCATTGTCTGACCCATGGTTGCCATGACAACCACCAGAACCCTGTGATCTCTTTGCAGGGGTTCCGGTGGAGGACAGAGGAGCTCCCTGCCTCTGTCATGTTCCTTAGTTGCTGTGATCACTATTGAGGGGTTAAGACGCCGGGAATGGAGTCATCTCTGCTCCTGACTGCAACTGCAGGAGCCCGTCTGTCAATCATCGCTCCCACAGAGAGCTTGCAAGCATCGCGCCATGACGTACAGGAACGTCAAAGTGGATTAAGCGGTTAATACACTATGAACTGCAGGAGATATTGGGGGTTTTCGTGTGTGGGGAGTCAAGGATGAGAGATTTATGATATAAAAAAGTGTTTTCATTTTTTACCTCTTGCAGCTTTTTCTAATCGTAGCACATTATACATACACAGTTGGGCAGGTTTATCATTTATACTATCTAACTCTTTGGCCTCGTTCACACGGCTTATTCTGCCGCGTATTGGCGCCATATTGCGCGCCGGATTTGCGCTTCAGTACGGCGCCAATCCGCGGCAGCAATTACGGTAATCCACTGCTCTCATTGAGAACAGTGGAATCCGTCGCTCCTCCCCGCTCGGCGAATCCGCCGCGGGGGGAGAAAGTGACATGCACATTATTTACGGCGCGGACGCGCTGTAAACAATGCATTGTCTATGGGGCTGGGAGCGGCGCCCCCCGCCGCGCTCCGGCCCCGCCCCCGTCCCGCCCCTTATTCGCGGCGGATTTGTGCGCTCAATACGGCGCACAAATCCGTCGGGAATAAGCTGTGTGAACACGGCCTTAGGGTGCTTTCACACAGTACGTTTTTAATGCGTTTTTCAATGCATTTTTTGTGCAGGAAGGTACAGCAATTAATGCTGTACATTGCTGCACAAAAATCGCGATAATTACCGCGATTTTACCGCGATTTTTGCCACGATTGGTGTGCAGTAATGCACAGCATTAATTGCTGTACGCAGTTTTAAGATGCACGTTTGGATCTGTGTTTTGGACCCAAACACGCATCTAACAATCTGCAGTGTAATTTACATTAGATTTTAATAGATCTAGGATGTTATTGCTGTTTTCAATGTACCCATGTATTGCATATGTGTAATTATTTTGTCTATGTGTGATTGGATTATCTGTAATTTATACTTGCAAGTCTTGTTACATAGTTACATAGTTAGTACGGTTGAAAAAAGACGCGTGTCCATCAAGTTCAATCAAGGGTGGGGACAATGTGGGTGAAGGGAGAGAGACAAGGAGATTAAGCCCAGCCTCCCCACTGGTTAATACCCTGAAACCCAGAAGGCAAGAACCAATCTGCTCCAGTGGAGACCCCATCTCTGACCCCAGAGCCTCCACCAGCAGGATCCAGAATTTTACATAGCTACATATGCATTAATATTCTTTAGTTCCAGGTAGGTATCTAAGCCTTTCTTGAAACTCTCTACTGTTCCTGCTGTGACCAGCTCCTCAGGCGGCTATTTCACAGTTCTCACAGTGAAGAACGCCCTTCTCCTTTGGAGATTGAATCCTTTTTTCTCTAGTCGAAGGGAATGTCTCCTTGTCTTTTGAAGGGGCTTTACTTGAAATCATTTTCCCCCATACTTTTTGTAGGGACCATTTATAAACTTATATAAATTAATCATGTCCCCCTGGAGCCGTTTTTTCTCAAGACTAAATAAGTTCAATTCTTCTAAACTGTCCTCATAACTAAGATGCTTCATTCCCCTTAGGGCGCATCCCCACGGCAAAGGACAAATACCGGTCGGTTTGCCGGCCGGCATTTGTCCTGTTTTGCGATGAGCGGAGAACAGCCCTCCCCCTTCACATTGAGAAGCACAGATTCCGTTCGAAAACCGGACGGAAGATTGTGCTTCTATAATGTTTTGCCGCCGGACCGCCGGCGGCAAAACCGTCCGACGGCAAAACCCGTGCAGTGGGGACTGCTGCACGGGTTTTCCATAGAGCACCATTGTGCTCATTTTCGGCCGGTTTTACAGGCGGTCTGAAAAACCACAAACTGGCTGAAAAACCGGCCGAAAATACGTGCAGTGGGGACATGCCCTTAAAAGTTTGGTTTGTGAAGTCCTTTTTTTGGGATCACAGGGATGAATGGGGACAAGGGTTCATCTTTGGTTGATATAGCATACACCTACGAGCTCACACCACTGCTGTGTTGCTGGTGGTGGTGACAATATAGGGATAACAGTTGTGTTTTCACAGCGTTAGCACCTTTTTTTCGTTGTAAATTATCACAGTAGGTGTGACCTCAGGAGCCCTTTATACATAGGTGTGTGACCTAATGCTACAGACATTTTTATAATACACATTGTTACCTATGGCTTGTTTTCAATACAATAACTTGTAGGACTAATTATGGTTTGTTTGGAAACATCCGATGTCATAATCTAGTAATATTTAATACGGATAGTATTGGCATCTGACATGTGCAGTAGTGTTCAGAAGCTGATGGCGCAAGAGACATGTGCAACTTGGATGGACATGCGCAGTGGAAAGGAAAGGACGCGGGAATACATTGCGAATCATCCACTGGTCCCGCTCGTCATACTTCAGGTGGTAAAGGCTTTTAGCACTTATGATTGAATATGTGTACTGTCAATCATTCTTATTCTGACTGTAGGTTATACTAAGTATTTTGTATTTGTCATTGTTATTATTGTGTTATTTTTTCATTGATTGACTAAACATTTATGTACCGCCCTATGGGTTTATATATTAGGTTTATTGGCACTTATGCTCGAGAAAGACTTCTTTTTCTTTGAGCCAAAATGGTGCACACCATTTGTACTCTGGATTCTTAATAAAAAGAACATCATGCTGACGACCTATTTGGATACTTTTTTGGACTTCTTGGCATCTGTCAGAGGCATCCGTTTAACATATATGATTTGGCATGTATGTTAAACAGAAGCCAGAAAGGTGGCGTGTACCAAGCCTTAGTCTAGGTTCAGATCACGCCTGACCATACTGCAAAACGTGTAGGTTATAACGTATAGCCTAAACATAGGTCAAACATGCACTGTATTGAGCAGACATTTCAAATCCATTTTTTTAAACTAGCTTTTCTATTGGTATCACCCGTTTTTTCCTGCAATTTAATGGAATAGTTTTTTTTTTTTTTTTTTGGGTGGATACAAACATATACTGTAAGTTTACAAACATGGGCACATGCACTAGGATACGTTTTCCATTGACATACACTTATACGTATACTGTAATGTAGATGTTTTTGTTCAACTTGAAAAAGCACAGCGTCCCATATAAAAAAAAAAAAAAAAAGGGATACGTGATGTAAGGTCATGAAACGGACAGTAAAGACATCCACTGTATTGATATGTCAAGCCATTGAAGTCAATGTATACAATAACACACTATTGGATTAATGTGATGCCTAGCCTTAAAGAGAACCTGTCACATAGATTATGCCCCCCTTGCTGAGGGCAGCACAAGCTAGTGTCAGACCTGCTGTTCCCAGTGCTGTGTCCCTTATTCTGTAAGATGCTGTAGTTTGAGTATTTAGTGCTCAAATCTGCAGTTTTCAGCCAGAAGAGTCATTCAGTTTTTTTCATACCCCGCCCACCTGAGACTAGCCCCGCCCACTTCAACTGATAAACCTATTACTTTCAATAGGCAGAAACATGTGAATAACTGTCAGTGGGCAGGGCTAGCCTTTGGTGGGCGGGGCTAACACCTGCTCATGAATAAGATTTGAGCACTAAATGCTCTAAAACTGCTGCATTTTACAGAATAAGGGACACAGCGCTGGCAACAGCATGTCTGTCACTAGCTTGTGCTGCCCTCAGCAAGGGGGGCATATCCTTTGTGACAGGTTCCATTTAAACATGTCTATAGGCTTATGTAGCCCAACAGATGCCAAAAGTGCATCCCTTTAGCCATTGTTTGGCCAGTATACATCTATAAAAAAAAGGATGGACTCACATAGGAGCCCCATTCCATGCAATGCCATAAAGTTAAAAATGCATACGTTAAGTCTACAGGATTTTTTTACATCCATTAAACGTATAAGTCCTGGTGTGTACATTAAACGGAGGGTGAGCCAACCTTTTATTTTTCTGTAAGCAAACATGTACATTTACTTCTATGGTTGGATGTATGGCCACTTTAAATGTCTTTGCTATCCGTTTCATGACCTTTTCTTTTTTGACAGATGGAAGATGCAGGGTGCTGCACTTTTTCAAGTTGCGCAAAAACGTACATGTTAGAGTATACCTTACTTTAAGTGCATGCCAATGGAAAACATATACTAGTGTATACATTAGTGTCTACATTTGTATCCGTCATAAACATATAAACAAACCTACCCAATCAAATTGCAGTAAGAAATGGGTGACAGCCAATAGAAAAGCTAGTTTGAAAAAAAACAAAAAGCAAACGCTTTGGGATACGCTTAGGCTAGGTGCACACTGCGTTATTTTGAATGGATGACGGATCCATTCTGTCAGAAAGGAGATTGGATGTGTTAACATGTTCATTGACTAATGTAGGTGGACGGAGGTGCAGCGTGCATGGGCATACTGTCTGTTTTTACACTTTCCATCAAATATGCGTTTCATTTTAATGGGTGGAGGACGCGGGTTGCTGCGCTTTTTCATGTTTAAAAAAAACCTACACATTACAGTATTTTACATTTTTTTTTACAATGTATGTCAATGAAAAACGAATCCTAGTGTTTGTGCCCATGTTGCAAACGTATATGTTTGTATCTGTCATAAAATATATAAACAAACCTACCCAATCAAATTGCAGGGAAAAATGGATGACAACCAATAGAAAAGCTAGTAAAAAAAATAGAAAAAAAAATGGATGTCAAATATATGCACCAAACCGTGCACATTTGGCATATGTTATGACGCAAATGCAGTGTGCACCTAGCCTTAGTGCAGGACTGGGACAAGGTATTCTGGTGGCCTAGGCAAATAAGGTATATAGTGCCCCTCCAATGGAAAATTCAGCACACTCCATACCTCCTTGCACCCCCTTTTCTGCCTGGCATGAAGTGGTGCCCTAAGTGATCACCTATCTTCGCATACCCGTCGTCCCGGCCCTGGCTTAGTGTATAGGTTATAATGTATACATTTTCCTGTATTGTCATATGTGATGTGAACCTAGCCCGAAAAACAAAAAGACAAAAAAGTGTATCAGAAGCATTGACTAGTAGACATGTCGGTGTAGCTTAGGGTGCTTTCACACAGTGCATTTTTTTTGGTGCATTTTTGATGCGTTCTTGGTTGTGTTTTCTGTGCAGAAAGGCGCATCAATTAATACTGTACATTTCCGCACAAAAAACACATCCAAAAATGCACTGTGTGAAAGCACCCTTGGGACTAAATCCAGGGTCTTATTACCACACATGCTGAGTACTAGTCTTATGTCACATTAGCATTGCGACCGCTGAGTGCCATGTGTTGGATCACATTTTTGTTTGTACACCCTATTTTATATTACCAGTTCCTGGTTCCCATCTGATAAATCAGGATTTGTAGCGTTGAATATCCTACATGAACTGGTTAATGAATCAGCTACTGTTGGCCCAGGGCGATGCAGTTAAGTGCAATATCAAGACCAGTTTTCTCACCGAAGTTGAAAAATGAAATAATTGTGAAGCCTTGTCAGGAGAGACTGGGCGTGGATCGCAGCGTATGTTGGCAATTGGCTATACTAACAAGCCTTTACTTGTTTAAACAGCCAAGGAGGAACGTTGTGTAGTAAATCAGAGCACAAGTGCTGAATCAGCTCTAGAGGATGAGGGAGTTGAAGAACTTTTAGTGACATCACTGCAGCTCTGCCCCTCCCTTCCCTATAAAGGTTGATGAGCTCCTCATTGCTGTTCACTTTTGCAGTAAATTGCTTCTTTGCTAGTAATTGGTGCCCCAGTGATAGCCACAATGTGTGATGAAATGCTGGGTAAATGGAAACTTACTGAGAACAACAGTGATGACTTTAATAGCTACATGGAGGCAATTGGTGAGTTGTCATGTTCTGAGGGACATATGGTTGTGCACTTATTTGTTAGATTTGCAGCTAATGTTAATAGGATGGATGTATGGGCATATATGTATGTAGCAGATTTGTTGCAGAAACTGATGGGTGTGTTAAATTCATCCAAACCTCTTCCTTTTTTTTTTTTAACAATAGAAATGGGTAGCAACAGGCTCCGAGCTTTGAGATGTTCTATACTAATGAAGTGGTGTTTAAAATTCCCCTAATGCTGCAGCACATCCCACCCTATGATGAGTATGGTATTCCAGTGCTGTTTTAAAGGGGTTTTCTCATCACCATGATTAGCTTTTCAACATGCAGGAAAGGTAAATGAAGACTATTATCAAACACAATGCTGTTTTGGTTTGGTCAGAAGGAAAAATTGTATCTCTTAAAGCGCATATGTTTCTCTTAGTTACTCTCCTCTTACCTAATTGCTCCAGAAGCTGCTGTTTGACCATGGTGAGTCACTCCCTGCAGAGTCTTCTCTCTATGGCTATGTTCACACGGCTTATTTGAGGGGTGTAATTAGACCTCGCCGGCCCATAGACTTTCATTACCAGCGGCGCACATGCGCCGCTAGTAATTCACGTGTCACTTATCTCCCCCCGCGGCGTATTCGCCGAGCAGGGAGAGGAGACGTAATCCATAGTTCTCTCTGAGAACTGTGGATTACCGTAATGACTGGGACGTATTCCAGGCATAATTCGCGCAGTACGGCGCGTAATTACGGACTGAAATACGTCCCATTTTAAGCCGTGTGAACATAGCCTTACTCTGGAGTTTGTTTACCTTGTGTACTACAGTTTTTCAATCTCCTCTAGTCATGTCACTGTAGCTAGGAACAGCAGAGCTGATATGCCAGTCACTGCTGTGGAACCACCAACAGCATGAGCAAGCAGTATACGTCTAAAGATAGCTATGGCTCTGTGAAACAGCATGGTGGGTGGTAGGTTTGGCATGTGTTGAATGTACTTAATGTGTATTGGCAAGTCCTACTACACATTTATCATAGTTCTGTCAAGTTCCTGCAACCCCCAATATTGGAGGGATCTGGAATGAAGCAAGTTGTAACTGGCAACTTTCCACACAGCTTCTCAGAATTGCTCTCTTTAGCATGGGTTCATCTTTTGTGGTTTTTACAGCAAAATAAAGCTTCTAATGTCCTCTAAAATAGTTAATATAAAATCATATGTATAAAAAAAAAAAGTGTGATGCAATGTGAGAACCCAGCCTTATCATACACAAAAACTGGTTGTCTGAAGTATTTCAGGTCTCTTACACTCACCCTAGATAGAACAGGTACCATGAAATCAATAGCTAACCTGTTTCCCATCCATTTCTGTAGTGTGCAGGGAATCGGTAACCTTCTATGACTGAGACTTCTCTGCATGTGATTATGATAATGCAATTTATTAAAATGTGTCCTCATCAAGGTCTGCTGAGAAGACTAAAGTCTAAGGGCGCTTTCACACGGTGCGTTTTTCAATGCATTTTTTGTGCAGGAAGGTACAGCAATTAATGCTGTACGTTACTGCACACCAATCACGGTAAAATCGCAGTAATTACCACGATTTCTGTGCAGCAATATACAGCATTAATTGCTGTACCTTCCTGCACAAAAAAATGCATCAAAAAACGCACCGTGTGAAAGCACCCTAAAAGACCTATTCTATTCAATGTTTTGCAGCTGTTACTGAACTGGGCTTTCCTATAGTTATTGACTTCCAGTTGTTGTTGCTTATCATTCCCTTGAAGGCTACAAACTTTACAAGTAATAGTAGATCTTGGGTGCTGGTGGCTATATCTGGAATTTTTCTGGCATTCATTCTTGAATTACTATTGTAGCAACTTGTGACTGATACTTAAATTCTCCTCTGATACATCTTGTAGACCAGGGGTCCCCAACTCCAGTCCTCAAGGTCCACCAACAGGTCATGTTTTCAGGATTTCCTCAGCATTGCACAGGTGATTTCATTGTCAGTGCATTCTGTGGGATATACTGAAAACATGACCTGTTGGAGGGCCTTGAGGACTGGAGTTGGGGAGCCCTGTTGTAGACTATGCCCTATGTTTTAATGGGCCACTTGATGACTCGGACATGAAGATCTATCAACTCCCCTCTACTGAAACGCCAAAAGTGAATCGCCTGTTTCCATATAAAGCTGGAATCCTACCAGCAAAGTGTGTTTAATTTTTTTTTTTTTTTTTTTTTTAAGCCAAATATTGACATGAATACAAGAGTCTTATCGGTCTTCTCTCCAGGCTGGTGTCACAGGGAATGGAAAATGTAGAGGAAGGATTTATACCCCTCCTTCCTGCTGGATTCATTTCTGACTTTGGCTCACAAAAAAAACTGCACTGGAAGCTTTTAGTTAAATAAGTTGTCTCCAACTTTGGGGCCCCATCAGTTATAATTTGAGTGTTTTTGGTTTAAAAGAATAAATCTGAAACTGCTTGACTTTTAGTGTGGTGGCTTTTTTTTTTTTTTTTTTTCTTTCTCTCCTCCCCATCACAAGTCATGCAATTGTCACATGATATGCAATACATGAGTGGGGAAGAAGGGGAAAAAAAACTGAAGGTCTGTGGAAAGACAAATGCTGCAAACTTCTAGAAGAAAGGGGGGTGGGGAGATACAATCCTGGGGAAAACTGCCAGTGGCCAGAAATGCACCCAAAATGGAAAGGTCACAAAGAAGGAAAAAAAAAAAAAAAAGCAAGCAACATATTTAGTGAATTTCATATTTGCCTATTGAGCTTGAGCTACCGTAACATCTGGCTGTAAATCCAGTAAACTGGACTTGTGGTGTGTGGCTTTTTTTTTTTTTTTTGTGAAACAAACAGAAGTGTACTTTGTAGGGAAGAAAAATACTTCCTTTATTTTACCATTATATTGGAGTCCTATGGTCTAAGGAAAAAACAATAGTACAGTTTTCCAAAAAGATCTTTATGTGTAATAAACCTCATGGTCACACTTTGTTTTGGATTCATTTCTGGTTTTTGGCTCAAGTCATGCAAAATTACAGATTTGATCCACTTTAGAAAGCGAGTGCTTATTTAGGGCAAGTACATACAGGAAAGATTTTCCTTGTGCAATTTAAGCATTGAAAATCTGTAGAAAAAGAACAGCCATGTAGATGATGCTGATTCCACCTCCTTTAGGATATGTTATACTCTTGCTGTGATGCTGGTTTTGGTCAGAATTGTTATGGGGAAACCATCTTGTCCCCCGTGCCTCTATCCTTACTGTGGGGACTGTCTGATCTCCACCCTTGGCTGATTCAGGATATTTACTCTAGGAAATCTGGTCACTGAAGCAGACTTCTAGTAAGATGTTTGTTCAGTGAACTTGCGCAAATGTGCCTGACGGTGATTTTCCCTTCTGATGTAAAAGGACTAATCAGTTGCAGTGACTTGCAGAACTTCATAACCTTGTACAATACATGGCAACCCAATATGTTACTTTACCTTTCTATTGGTGAGGTTGGTTCATGTTCAGTGCAACCTATGTTCTGCTTGGGGTTAATTATTGGGTTTCTGTTGGCCAGAAAAATGTATTCAGCTCTGTTCTGGTGCCGGTGTGAGCAGCTCTAGTGAAAGGCATTTGCTACTACTTCATTCTTGTTCACATCACTATAGTGTTGTTTGGAGGAACCGCTACTGAAAACAGTGTGCAATGGAAAAATGTGGCCTTAATTACAAAAGAGTCTTCAATATTGGCTCTGATATCCCTATAATTTTACACCCAAAGGTGTTCTCATCTGCAGAGAACAGCAAAATGTCTGTTCTTGTGTAGTTCTACCTGTTCAATTCCAGATAGAACTGAGATCTCATGGCCATCTGCCTATTGTCTGTCTCATAGTGACTCATGAGCCTCCAAATGAGAGATGAACACACACCCCTTTAACCTGTGCATTGCACGGTTAGGTATCAATTTTTTTTTTTTCCATATTTATAAAAACCCATAAACTGCAATGAGTGAACAGACTTGCATTTGGGCACAAGGTTTATATACATGGCCAGTTATGTTGGTTAATAAAAATGGGTCTTGGTGGTGAAAACTGTTATGGTTGCCCATAGCAACCTATCGGAGCTCAGCTTTCATATCCAACTGCTCTGGTGAAACAAAACCGGCCTCTGATCAGTCGCTATGAGCAACAGTCTTACTGCTAGACCGTTTTGAAAAATGGTGTTTTACTCTTAAATGGGGTAAACTAAGACTAGACAGTTCTAACATGAACCAGATTTCTGAACAATGATGGCTGTAAGACTGTCTAGTCGAACACTACACCTTTTTCTAAGTTGGCTTCCTGTATGCCACCAACTGTACCAAAATATTGCCACACAGTGTCACTAAGCCGTGCCCTTCTGTCGGACAAGGCCAAGTGTCTAAAAACATATAATAAATGTGGTATAAGGCATGTATGCCATTATTTATGGCCCAAATTATGCAAGGATTCTGACACCATTGCCTTAATAAATGTGCCCCACTATACCTATGCTCCCTACACAACCCTCATGCTCTAAAAACCAAGGGTCAGACAGTTACAGCATGTTTGAGAATTACTTCTGGTACAGACAACGCCATTGATGGGCAATGTATGGTTCCAACACAGACAAACCTAAAAAATAAAAACTTTGTTAAGCTTAATTGGTTGCATATACGTCTCTCTAACTATAATATTGGTTGTTTTGACTCTAAAACTTCTCTTCCTGCAGGAGTGTGTTTCATGACCCGTAAAGCTGCTTGTCATTTGAAGCCTCATGTGGAGATCTCTAGGAACGGTAATGAATGGTGTATAAAAACAACAAGCACCTTTAAGAGCACGGAGCTGAAATTCAAGCTGGACGAGGTGTTTACAGAACACACTGCGGATGGCAGGAATGTCCAGGTGAGTACATGGCCTTTACACTCACGATGCCTCTAGTATAAAGTAGCAGCACTTTAATGCTACAACACACAAAGGTTGTGCCACAAACATTTGTCATCTATTCATAGAATAGCGAATAGATATGATCATTATGGGGTCTGACTGCTAAGACCCCCAGCAAATTCAAGAATGGAAGTCCAGAGTGCCCATCTGGATGCTGTACATGGACAGTGCTGCTCCATTTATTATCTATGCAATTACAACAGTCCCAGCAATACTTCTCCCCTATCCTGTGGGTATGACTTTTTTTTTTTTTTTTAAATACAGCTAGCTGGTGCTATAGGAAAGATCAGCATGTAAAAGCTCCCAGCCCTACCATGCCAGAGACAGTGCCTTCAAGTCTGGGAATCGCTGCTCTAGACTGAATACCCTGGTGTGGTCTATTGCTAGCTTTGGTGTGAAGCCTTGTTTTGCTATTACAAGGCACAATCTCCTTTTGACTTAGGGTTGAGGATATCTATGAATCGAGATGGGTTAGTGACTTAATCTACTTGCACCCTTTTGAGACCCTTTCAGCATTAGATGTCAACCTGGATTCAATATGCCTCCTGGCCATGTATTGCAGTGAACACTGAGTAAAAGTATGGGGTGATGTATGTTAATCCTAAATAGCCCTCCTGGAATAGTAAAGAGAAATCCATAAAGTGGACCAAGCGTGGATTAATAAATGACTGTTCTTAGGTTTGGTTGACTTGACTGACACAAATTCCACATCTCCTCATACAATATACAGTATCTCCTCCCTTCTGAGGTTTGTGGCTAATAATTTTAGTGCCCTATCATGTTATGTGGGTACTGCCATTATCTGAAAAAGTAAACATGGCAATCTCTCCTGTACAGAACTGTAGTTCATAGACTATGTAAACTAGCCTATTGCTTTCATATTAACTTTTATTTTTATTTTATTGCAGACTGAATTTACCTTTGAGAATGGAGTATTAACACAAAAGCAAACGTGGGATGGCAAACAGTCTATTATTACTAGACAAGTAAAAGATGGCCGCCTGATAGCCGTGAGTATAAAGATTTTTCAGGCGTGTTTCCCATCTCCATTTGAATTTTTATTATTTGTCTGACAGGTACAACAGATTCTGAATTATGGTGGGATTTTGAAGCTTTTCTTCTAGGGGAGAGCATCTGAAATATGGCACACTAGTGGTACACAGTGGCCTTAATAATGAGATAGTAGTAGGGCATATGTTCCTATTCTGAGATTTAAAATGCTTTACGCTAGGCATTTTAGTTAGGGATGCTGCAAATTTCAGTGGGTCATGCTGTGCAATTTAGATGTAACTTTTTATACCAACTATTGGTTGGCTTATTTTGGGGGCCATTTAAATATTAAATGTACTAAGGCTACACTTTTTCCTTAAAGCCATGCTCCCTTATTTAGTGAGGTATAAAGTGTCTGGAAAAAAAAGATGTCATAAGATGCGCCACATCTCCACACACTTTACAAATTATGTGCAAAAACTCTCTAATAAACTTGCCCCATGTCCTCCAGTTATTTGCCTGTTTGGAGTTGCCTTGCTTTGTCTCTAAAAGCCCAGATTTGGGTACACTGTATTTTAGGTGACGGAGGCTTAATTAAATCACAGCACTTCAACATGATTGAGCCCATTACTTTCCCCTTAGTCTATGTAAGTGTTTTATGTGATAGAATAGGGGGAGAGAACATAAAGGGAGTAATCTAGATCACAAGGGGGGGAGGGGGTTAAGCTATGTTTTCCTGTGGCTACATGGATGGTGGTGACTTGTGAACAGAATCTGACCCATTGACTTCTATGGGAGACTTCTCACAGGAGCTGCCCTCCTCACGTATTGTGAATAGTAGATCTGGTCTATATGTAGGTGTCTGCATTTTATTGTAATCCTGCCTATGACAATGAGACTGCTAAGTGATCTCTACAGAACAGAAACTCAACCCTTTTAAGTTTGGATGCCAGAGACACAACTACAAGATTTCCGTATTTTAAAACGGGTCACCCGGAAAATTACAAGTAACATCAAATTCTTGAACATAAACCCAATTTGGCCAGTAGATCACTTTCTGATGACTCTATTTTAGATGTTAAGCATTGCATATATATATATATATATATTTTAATATATATATTTATATTACTATATTTATATATATATATATATTATATTGATTGATTTTTTTTTTTTTTTTTTTTATTAAATCTAAGCATTGGCAAGTGTGTTAAGCTGCTCCACCTAACCAATACAATCTTAGCAGAAATCTAGGCATGGATACTTGACAAGTTATCAGGAACAGATTTTCTATAAGAGTCCTCTACAGGACAATTTCTCTTGTAATGTATAATACTTGCCTTCTGAAGTCTCTAATTCCTAATGTCTTATTTTCTAGACTTGCATTTTTGAGAAAGTGAAGTGTGATCGGATCTACGACCGAAAATGAGATCTTCCGTCACGCGTGTAGACCTTATTCCATGAAATATAAGCTCAGTTCAATGAGCGTTCCACTGGCTTTGTGTCAGCTATAATCTACAGTGTCTTTTGTGATATGTTGCGGCCACCTGAAAAATGCTATGTATACACATTAAAGCCTTTGTTCTCTACTCCTGCCTTGTGGTGTCCTTTAAGAAAACAAACTACTGCATGAACATACCATAGTTTAATAGGGTCATTTACAGCAATTATAACCACCAATCCTCAGATGGGCTAGGTTACTTGGAGGATCTGCTAGTAATTTATCAAAGATCACTTTTGCATTATGATGGGCTGAGTATAGCAATGTTTGGTACAGACACTTTGGTTGACCAGTTTTGAAGAACAACTGTTCTTGTCTGGAGATGTTTATTATACCTAGCAATCAAGTGGATGTGAAAAACTAGTGTAAATTTATAGGAGGTTAATGGTACAAACATCTGTATTTGGAGGACACATTTTAAAGTGGTGCTAGGCCAAAGGGAGAGCTAGCTACTGTGGGCCTAAGAGGGGGAGGGGATAGCAAAGAGACCCATGACAAATTCAAATCTTCCCATCAAACTGTTTGAGAAACTTGGCATAATATTTATGTATACTACTCACAAAAAGTTAGGGATATTTGGCGTATGGTTAAAATTTCAGGATAAACATAAAATTTCTTAACCTTTAGAATGCACATGTCCAATGTTTCAGTACTTTTTGCACAACTTGCTGAACTCTAACAAGAGTTTAATGGCAAAATTCTCAATGTATTTGATCCTTGAATTTCCCAATGAATTTATGGGATCAATGTGAATTGTGATTTAAACACCTTCCTCGTCCATGCTGGTCACATTTTGACATGAGACCAAAAAAACACCTTACAATTGATCAACAGGACCTCACCATTGTAAGGCTTCAAGCAGGATGCTCGGAGATGGCCACTGAGCTTAGTGTCATCAGCAGGTTGTATCCGATTCTGAAGGAGTCACAACTCAAGGGATGTTTAAGGTAGGTGAGAGGAAACAAAGTGCCACATTTGACCATTCTTATCCCTTTACATCAGCATAGTCTCAGCGTGTTGGATGACCTACATACACCACCAGGCACAGGCATAATTGTCTTACATGGGACAGAGCATTTATGATGGACTAGTGGTTCTCAGGGCTGTTCAGTGAGGAGTCGATTAACTCTGAGCAGGACATCAAGGAGAGCACTAGACATCTGCAAGGTCAGTTTCCTTTTCCGTTTGTCTAGAACGCAGACCACGTTGCTGTAAATGGTTAGGAACAGGGCTGTCTTTCCCATTGGGCAGGCTAGGCGGTTGCTCGGGAGCCCCATGAGCTCAGGGGGCCCTTCAGGGTAGCCGCCTAGCCTGCCCAGTGGCCTGACACTGCCCTTGAGGCAGGTCCGGGCAGCACGTCTGTGTGCAGGAAGCCCGGACCCGCCACATCTTTAAGTGGCACAGGAGGCGATGTCCTCACCTCCTGAGCCGCTGAATTTCCTAGGCGGCAGCCTGTAGGCTTCCGGCTTAGGAAATCCCGGGAGCAACGTCAGTGCTGTAACTGCTGTCGTGGTGGTGACCTGAGCTGGCGTCTGACCACTGTGTGGTCTCTATATGGCAGTGTCGTAGGTTATACCTGAGCTGGTGTCTGACCACTATGTGATCTCTATATGGCAGTGTTGTAGGTTATAAGTTTATCAATAAAGTATATGTTTATTACTGTCAGTGGTTTTTGGGGAGCCCAGTGCACAGCTCTGCACAGGGGCTCATAATGCTGTTAAGAAGGCCCTGGTTAGGAATGATCTGATGTGCTGCTTGGTTGCCTCTCACCTCCCTTTAAACATGCCTGGAGTTGCGACATTCACTATCCGGCCCCGCAAGGTATTGTGGACAATGAAGTGATCACTGTGTGATGGAGCCAAAAGACGTCCACATCTTTGCCTTTCTGTGACACAGTCCCTCTGTATCTTTGCTTCACCCTGCTTGAAGTCTCGTAATGGTGAGGTCCTGTTGATCAATTGTAAGGTGTTGTCTTGGTCTCATGATACCACAATGTGAACAGCATGATGAGGAGGACTGTTTAAATCCCAATTCAAACTGATTCCCTAAATTTATTGGGAGATTCTGGGATCGAACACCTGTTAATTGTCATTCAGCTCTTGTTGGAGATGAGCAAGTTGTGAAAAAGGTACTGAAACGTTGGCCATGTGCATTCTAAAGATAAAAGATGGTCACCTTGAGAGAAATTCTGGTCATCCTGAAAATTTAAGCCAAATACATCTAACTTTTGTGAGCATTCTATTTGCCAGTTGTCTATGGAGTCATTCAAGGGTCCAAGCCTGCTCCAAATTCTGAAGGTGCCACCTGCTCGCAGATGACACATGCCTGTGATGGAGATTAGTGATGACTAGTGTTGATAGAACCGTTCGAGAAAAGTTAAGTTTGAGTCAAACGTCTCGTGGTGTTCACGCTCTGTACTAAAGGAAGTGGTCTCTGGTTGCATGCATGCAGGCACGTGATTTCTCAGCGATTTTAGATAGGAAAAGCTGCTATTTAGATTAGTTAGGGGGGTGTACAGCAAGCTTAGGGAATCGTAGACAGCAATAGTTAGGGAGTTTTGTATAGCTGGCTGCATCTTTCCCATCTTTATTCTGATTGAAGAAAAATTCATTTTTGCAATTTTTGGGGTACAGCTATTGCAAAAGACACCACTTGCAAATCTCCTATAGAAAAATATCTTAAATAGTGGTTGCTTGGTGAAAATTGAGTGCCCAAAAGTTCATTTTTCCAGTTTTAGGGGTAGAGTTCTTGCATAAGAGACTGTTACCAAATCTCCCACAGAAAGAAATCTATTTCAAATACGGTTTTGCTTGCTGCAAATCATTTGGATTGAAGTGAAGTTCATTTTCCACTTTTGGGGGTAGTGTTCTTGCATAAGATACCGTTACCAAATCTTTAGCTTTTGAACATGGAGAGAACTAATAGGTGGTAAGTGAGCAAGGAAGGGCGTAGGATGTGGAGTTAGAGGTACGACACAAGGCACTCCTTCCAGTGCTCTGGACAACGCACAAGCCAGCACATAGTCAGTCGCAGGACCATCAGGCTTTTCATCACTTGGTCGGTTCCCTGTGAATCTCGGTACTGAAGAGCGTTGCCAATCTGTTCTTTAGTGATAAACACAGCCTACATCCAGCAGTTTTACCTCCTCTTACTTTCAGTCACGGCCACAAATGTTGTCGTCATCAGTCCAATTTGAAGCAAACATGGGCCTGATGTCACAACCCAATATACAGAGCACTCCAGATAATCCATATTCTGAAGAGACTCTTTGACACAATGCTGTTAGTGTCAGAAGGCATTTCAAAAGATCAAGAGGCCAAAGAGGATGTTTTTGGCTGCCGTGACGCCCAATCACTGCTGCCCTCAAAGGAGGAGAAGGAAGCTGGTCCATTACCAGAAATATCAAGCGGTCAGCAATACCTCGTAGTGTCTGTGGCTTCTTGCCCGCAGCTTGAGGATGTAGACTGTGTGGAAGTGGAAATCATCTGTGGTGATGATGACATTGCACATCCAACGTCGTCTGTTGAGCAGCAGTGGGCGAGCGCATCATCAGTGGAGGAGGAGGATGATGGGGTAGTGTCAGTGCGGTGTGAGAATACTGAGTAGATACAATAAATTGCATATATTTATCTAAAAAAGTAACAGTATAATAGCACACCGGCTATAACTAGAAAAAGTTTACTTGCGCTTAGCAATAGCACACGGTGATCTGACAGTCCATTAGCGTAGTAGAAGTAAGTCAAACTTGCAACCGCATAGTGTGGCGTTTCCTCTCGTGTCTTGGAGGACGCAATGGAGCTTCCAGCTGGACAGGCGGGCAGTATGCGCAGGCGCGCGACGTTTCGAGAGGCACCTCCTCTCTTTCTCAAGCGTGCACTGCCAGAACCAAGCCTGCAATTTATACACAATAGATTACCCATAAAAACACTGAGACCTAACGTCTCGTTCATTCCTATCGGGGCCAGTGTATTCAGGTCATGGAGCCACAGAGCCTCGCGTCTCAGCAGGCTCGTTTCCATGGTTAACCCTTCGCTACCTTTAACCTCCTCTAGTATACACCATTTAAGATCTGCAACGTTATGGCCAAATTCCAAAAAATGTTTTGCAACGCTACTTTCCCCAAATTTCTTTCTCTTATCGCGGTCCTGAGAAGCCTCCCCGACCAAGTTCTTGGTGGCCAATCTGATGTTGGACTTATGCTCATTTAGATGGATTTTGACACTACGGGAGGTCTGACCAACATAGGCCTTCCCACAGGGACACTTCAATAGATATACAACATTCCTTGTATCACATGTGTAGCCACCTTTTACATAAACCTTCCTACCATTAGTAGGATGTAATATGTATGGGCCTTTAATTATTGAGCTGCAGTGTTGGCAATTGCAGCAAGGGAATGTGCCCTTTCTCTTTGGGTCTAAAAACAGTTGCTTCACTGGAGCTGTGGTAGTTATTTTACTAGACATTAAGCGGCTACCAATAGTTTGGCCTTTTCTGTAGACAAACTGTGGTTTGTCCCTAAACAAATTGCCATTCTTGGCATCTGATGTCTAAAGAAATCAATGAGATACTTGAAGGAGTACAACAGGGACTAATTACCAATAAGATTAAAAATATGCTTACCTGTGCCAACCCTAGGACACCCGTCATGTACTTAGTTCCCAAGGTACACAAATCACTCGAAAACCCCCCGGGACGTCCTATCGTCTCGGTTATAGGATCATTGTTAGAGCCCCTAGCAACGTATCTTGATTCCTTCATGCAAAAAATAGTCAAGAGACGACCATGCCCTTAGTGACACGGTGCAGTTTTTGCGACATATGGAAAACATTACTAATGTGGAGTCAAATATCTTTTGCACATTAGATATTAAATCTTTGTTTACCAACATACCGTTCGAAGAGGGCATGCAGGCTACTAGGGAAGCCCTGGATGAAGATCCAAACTTGTCTAATTCCCTTATCAACTTCCTTATGACTTTGTTGGAAATGGTCCTTACAAGGAATTATTTTAAATTTGGTGAGGATGTGTACTTGCAGCTGCAGGGGACCTCTATGGGGTCTCCTGCAGCTCCAAGCTATGCGAATATATTTATGGCGGCCATGGAGAGAAATCGTATATTTACTGCAGATGGATACAAGCATGCTAGAGCATGGTTTCGATATGTCGACGACTTATTAATTTTATAGGATGGAACGGAGGATGAACTACATGGGTTCATTTGTTTCCTTAATAGAATTCACCCCTTGATACAGTTCACTGCACACATAGGAAAGGACACTATACAATATCTTGATATTGAGGTCCGAAAAACAGGAAATGGTATTTCAACTGATTTGTTCGTGAAACCTGCGGAAAGAAATAATATATTGCATAGGGACAGCTACCACGCTCCCCAGGTTTTCAGAGGTATACCTGTGGGACAATTCACTAGAGCTAGGAGAATTTGCTCTACGGATGAGCTGTACTGGAAACAATGTGGCAAGTTAATAAAAAAATGTTCAAACAGAGGTTACGATGAGGGTGAGATGACACGGATAGCTAAAGAAATAGGGGAGAAAGATCGACATACTCTCCTACATAAGCGTAGAGAACCAAAAAGTGATTCCAAATTCATGTACATCAGTACTTTTGACCAACACAGTTCCATTATAAAAAAGACTATACTTAAACATTGGCATGTGTTGACATCAGATGCCAAGTATGGCAATTTGTTTAGGGACAAACCACAGTTTGTCTACAGAAAAGGCCAAACTATTGGTAGCCGCTTAATGTCTAGTAAAATAACTACCACAGCTCCAATGAAGCAACTGTTTTTAGACCCAAAGAGAAAGGGCACATTCCCTTGCTGCAATTGCCAACACTGCAGCTCAATAATTAAAGGCCCATACATATTACATCCTACTAATGGTAGGAAGGTTTATGTGAAAGGTGGCTACACATGTGATACAAGGAATGTCATATATCTATTGAAGTGTCCCTGCGGGAAGGCCTACGTTGGTCAGACCTCCCGCAGTGTCAAAATCCGTCTAAATGAGCATAAGTCCAACATCAGGTTGGCCACTAAGAACTAAGAGAGAGAAATTTGGGGAAAGTAGCGTTGCAAAACATTTTTTGGAATTTGGCCATAACGTTGCAGATCTTAAATGGTGTATACTAGAGGAGGTTAAAGGTAGCGAAGGGTTAACCATGGAAACGAGCCTGCTGAGACGCGGGGCTCGGTGGATCCATGACCTGAATACACTGGCCCCGATAGGAATGAACGAGACGTTAGGTCTCAGAGTGTTTTTATGAATGTTTTTATGGGTAATCTATTGTGTATAAATTGCAGGCTTGGTTCCGGCAGTGCACGCTTGAGAAAGAGAGGAGGTGCCTCTCGAAACATCGCGCGCCTGCGCATACTGCCTGCCTGTCCAGCTGGAAGCTCCATTGCGTCCTCCAAGACACGAGAGGAAACGCCACACTATGCGGTTGCAAGTTTGACTTACTTCTACCATGCTAATGGACTGTCGGATCACCGTGTGCTATTGCTAAGCGCAAGTAACCTTTTTCTAGTTGTTTGTTATAGCCGGTGTGCTATTATACTGTTACATGCATATATTTATCTAAAAAAGTATCTACTCAGTATTCTCACATGGCTACTATGGAAGGAGCTGCAGATCTCCTCACTGAGTGAATGGTGAAACTGACTCTAGTGGTATAGCTACCAGTATATATTATTGTAGTGTCAGTGCGGGTCCGGCCTCAGAAAGGGAGAGGGCGGTCACACACGTCTGCTGACATTACTCCGCCATCCATGATCAGTGGTGGCAGCGGGAACGTCAGTACTCGGTTTTCAGAGTCGAAGAGGTCGAGGTCCAGGACCTGTGACGTCTGGGCCTTTTTCGATCAAGCCTCAGACTTGCCAACTGTCATCATAGGCTGGGTTTTCTTTCAACGTGTCAGTAGAGGAAAAAATATAAAAAGTTTAAGCACCATGAACAGGCACATGCATGAATTGCTGTGGAAGAGTCACTTGGAGAAAAAAGGCCACAGAGGTCCTGGGCTTTCAAACACCGTGACATCTTCTCCCTCCTCCTCCTCCGCCACTTCCAGGCCCAAGTGGTCCTCTGCTGCCACTGTGCCGGAGCAGCATGAGCAAGCACTAGCCCCAGATACCGTCGGCCAATTTCCACCACCAGCAACACAGTCTACATCATCTCCTTCCACCAGTCTGACTTGCACGCCGTACAGCCAGCCTTCTGTGTATCAGGTGTGGAGCATAAGAAACGCTTTCACCGCAACCATCCCAAAGCCAAAAGCCTGAATGTCAGCATTGCCAGGCTGTTGGCCTTGGAAATGTTGCCTTTCCACCTGGTGAACACAGATGGGTTCCGCCAAGTCGTGGCCCTGGCATGCCCCCAATATCAGATGCCGAGCAGGCATTTCTTTGCCAGAAATGCTGTCCCTGCCCTTGCCAGTCACATGGCAGAACTGATCTCCAGCGCATTGGCTGCATCTGTGTCCATCAAAGTCCGTCTCACTGCAGACACATGGACTAGTAAGCACGGTCAAGGGCGTTACATCTCACTGACTGTTCACTGGGTGAGTTTGGTGGATAACAGTGCCTCTTGTGGTGGATATCGGCTGACACTCTTAAAGACTGCAGAGATGGTGCAGAGTCCAGATCCCCAACCTCGTCGGGTAGTATCATGTGCCAAGAGAAACCAGGCCGTTCTCAAATTAATTTGTCTTACAGACCGTCAACACACAGGTCAAGCGCTGAGGATGGCTCTGCGCACTTAGACCGACCCGTGGCTGGGTGCTAAGAAACTGGCGCCAGGCAAGGTGGTGTGCGACAACGGGATCAATCTTCTTGCTGCCCTTAGACGGTAGACATGCACAACTCTTGCCTGGCACATGTCATGAACCTGGTTGTGCAGAAATTTCTTAAGTGCTACCCGGGCCTCGACTGTCTGCTGAGGAAGGCTCGAGGTCTTTGCTCACACTTCCAGCATTTGCACCCTGCTTCAGTACGACTGGCAGCGTTGCAGTGTCATCTGGGCCTCCCTGTCAACCATCTGATATATGATGTGGCAACACGCTGGAATTCCACCCTTCACATGCTTCAGCAATTGTGGCAGCAGTGTAATGCCATTATGCAGTATGAAATGTCACATGGCCTGAATAGCAGTGGTGTGGACCTCAGGTTGTTGACCCATAGAGAGTGGAGGCAGGTGATGGATCTCTGCACCATACTTTGCAGTTTTGAAGAGGCCCCCAAAATGGTCAGTAAGGACGATGGCATTGTCAGCATGACCATTATGGTCATATTTTTCCTGGAACATGCATCAGGCACTCTGCGGCAGCAGGTCCCAGCAGTGATAGAGGAGGAGATGGAGACAGAGCCTTACTCGATGGAGGATGAAGAAGGCCCGACTGTTTCACAATTGTATAGGTCTTCTTTAGGTGGTGGTTCAAGGGTGGGTGTAGGACGGCAGTTCAGCTCACAGAGTAGAGCACATGTGGCTAGCCAGGGCTCTGGTGATGGTCAGGATGAGTAAGTGGAGCAGGATAAGAAGGCAGGGGTGGACACCACCGGTGCTGATTACCCTTCAGTGTTAAGAGCTTGGCACAGATTACAAGAGGAGGAGGAAGATCTGGTTAGTGCCCTTCGACCCCGAAGCTTGGGAGATCCCGGCAGCATCTCACACATGAGTGCTTGGATGCTACGTTACCTGCAACATGATCCATGCATCAAGGCAAGAAAAATGAACAGCGATTACTGGGTGGCCACTCTCCTTGATCCACGTTATAAGACAAAAGTGAGCAATTTCCTTCCACCCACACAAATTGACAGTAGAATACAGGAATTTGAGACAGTGCTCATTGACCAACTCAAAACATCTTTTGCGTCTTCACATTCTAATGTCACGGTGGAACAACTTCAGCAATGTGGCAGCAGTAGAAGGGCAAGTAGCCGCAGCATTGGGATGTGTGGCAGAATCCTACTGGGTGACAGAGCATGGTCCATGATCTATGGCTCAACACTGATGTTTTTGGACTTGGTCTGGACCCATTCAACTTCTGGGTGTCCAAACTGGATGAATGGCCTGAGCATGCTCGACACACTATAGAAGTTTAATCCTGCCTAGCAGCCAGCGGTATCTCGGAGCGCACATTCATCACAGCTGGCGGGGTGATAACTGACAAACGTATCCGTCTTTCCCCTGACAATGTGGATGGTTTGATATTTATAAAAATTAATCAACTGTGGATCTATGACGATTTTGTTGCCCCAGTTGCCGATGTGACTGACTAGTAAACTGTAGCACGTCTTCTTGACAATGTGAAATTCACATTCCATCAGTCATCTATTAACATCAGTCATTCATCAGTCATCAGTCAGTCTGCCATAAGTCATCTAGTTACCATTTTTGTGCCCTTTGCAGCCAAATCAAATGGGGCCCCCACCTATTACTAGTTCCTATGGACACTTTTTGATTAGGGCCCCTGACAGGAGTACTGCCTGTACTGCCCTATTGGCACCCCTGGCAGTAGCAGCCGCTATGGGGCCCTGCACCCTAAGGCGGCCCAAAAGCCCCTTTGACACATAAGAAGATAACGGTATTGGAAATGGCACATGGTTACTGGCAGGGGTGCCAATAGAGCAGTACTCATGTCATGGGCCCTAATCAAAAAGGGGCCCACTAATATGTTAAAAAATAGGAACTAGTAATGGGTGGGGGCCCCATTTGACTTAGCTGTATGGGGCCCTGAAACGGTGAATAGATGACTGATGGCAGCCCTGGCTACCACTGTACCCCCTATAACTATGGCCCTGCCAGCTGATCCTCCATGTTCTCCGTTGGGATGTTCTTGCTGCCACCACATATATGACATGTTCTTGGGCCTGGTGCAAAAAGTGAAATGGGGCTCCTGCCAGTTACCATGTGTCATTTCCAATACCGGCGTGGTCTTATGTGTCAAAGGGGCTTTTGGGCCCCCGAAGGATGCAGGGCCCCATAGCAGCTGCTACCACTGCACTTTCTATAGCTACGCCCCAGTTTGGTATTGCTGGTGGCATCTTTCCCACACCCAGAAGCTGTTATATGGTGACATTTGCAGGCTCACATAACACCTAACTCTCATATACATGGATATATATTTACTTACTAAACAGACGTTGCATTGGGTTTGGCTCTAAATCATGACAGTGCTTTGGCACCTCCCTAAGCACGCTGCTGCTTGCAAGGTGTCCTCATCCTCCTTTTCAGTTAGCCATTGAAAGGAATGAAGTATTTTAGCCTCTCAATTTTTTTCTGTCACTCTTAGAGCCAAATTTTCTTCACTAAGTTGTTCCACGTATTCAGTTTACTCTTCTGGATGCTAATTACAGCCTATCCTCACCTGTATAGGTATAAAAATTAACCTGAATATCTTCTCCCATTGACTTTAATGGGATTTGAATTCGAATCAAACTTCGAACTGAACAACTCTAAGTTTGAGGTTCAATTCGAATGTTTTAGGGTTCGCTCATCACTAGGGAAGACCTCAATCTTGGCTGTTCAACCATTGTATGCTGTAGTCTTCTTTCTCCAGTGACTCAACAGAGCTAAAGTGGTTGACAGGACCCTGGTTTTTATTGTGGCGTCAGTCCTTTTGTATAGGAGTATCGAAGTACTGAAATTTCACCAAACTGCTTAGGTCTCCCTGTTGATGAGAGCCTAGTAAACCTTATACGTCTTAAGAACTATATAAGAACTCATTTGCGCAAAGTTAATCTAAGCTGGTGAGTAGTATGTGATGCTTACCTAACAAAAAAAACCTGTGCCTAAAGAACTATTTTAGTATTCATAGTTACAGCCAATAAGTATGTGTGTGTATTGTGCTAGCTTTCCCTTGCGTGTCTGAGCAGCTAAATACACTTTACCATGTTTCTTGGCCATTTCCTCTGGATAATCTCCTTTCCGTCTTGAATGTAGTGTAATGTGGAGCTTTCCTGTGACTTCCATGATAGAAGTAAACCAAGTATTGTTCTTGGTTACAGTGTCTTAACACATTGTTTCTATCTATCATCGATTCACATATTTGCCAGTGAAGGAATGTTCATCTACTCTGCCAATTACACGTACATGCCCTTGTGTCTAACAAAACGAATGTTAATCTTCAAAAACAGAAAAAAAATGCTGACGATTCTCACCAGAAGCCAAAGAATTTTTAGTTTGGTTATGTTCACATGGTGTAATTGCAGGCCGTTTCTCGGGGCGTAATTGCAAAATACAGCCTGCAATTACTGTACAATCATAACATTCATTGAGTGCTATGGTTTTACAGCGTATTACCCGATAGGTACTGCATGGCTGGCAAAAGAAGTGACCTGTGCTTATCTGCTGGGGAAAGTGAGGCTCAATGGGGGCCAGAGCGCTGTGGAAACAACACATTGTCCAGCATGTAACTTCCCACAACAGGTGTATAGTGGACCGCATAGGTGCATGCTGCTATTTGCCATGTGAATTCACCCTTAGACTTAACATCAGAATGGTTCTAGTCTGTGAAAAGGAACCCTTTATGACATGTTGTGGCTTGTGATGGTGACATGGTGCTTCAGTCATACTGCTTAAGGTTTTTTTCACCTGGTTCTAATACTGTTCCTTTAGGATTAAGGTCAGTTTACCATACAGGACCTTAGTCCAAGTGACTTCTGTTGCTCTTTGTCATTCTTGGATGTTGTATTTTGGACTTTGACAATATAAAACAGATATGAGCAAGACTTTTTGATGTTTCCTGACTTAACTATCAGAATTTTTGGGCTTTTACCAAAAGCACCAGAGGAATTAGTCCAAGCTATATATTTTTTTTTTACAGATACTTCTGTTTGCCAATTAATCCCTCCCTATTCAAGAATCCCAGAAATTTCAAAATTCCTCTTTGCAAAATGCACAGTTTGAGGTTGGTTTAAGTATACAAATTCTGTTCTCTGTAGAAGGAACAATGCGTTTAAACATCCCCAAATAGGGCTGTCAATTTATTTTAGGGCCCAATACACCCAAAGGATCTGGGCCTCCTACCCTTTAGCAGTTCCTATCTTGCATCATATCAGCAGGGCTTTTTTAAAAAGTTTTCTACAGGGGCTCTGGCCGGGAGTAATACCTGTAGCATCCCAATGGCACCCTTGATCCCATGTGTTCACTACAAACGATACACAGACGACCATACACTATCTGTTTAAATACAGTTCACATTTACATACGTGGACAGAACTGTTGGTACCCTTCCATTAAAGAAAGAAAGAGAAAAACCTGCAATGGTCACTGAAATAACTTAAAACAGATGAAATTATTTTATATTTATGGAAAATAAGCTAAAGAACGTCAGACATTGCATTGGAATTGTGGTTCAACCAAAAATATGCAAAAAAAAAAAACACTCATGAAATTGGCCTGGTCCAAAGTGATGGCACTTCTAGAAAGGATTGAAAATAGTTTGACTATAGAAACATGTTAAACTACGGTGTGTCCTGTAACTCGCATCACACGTGTCACCAAACTTGTAATTAGTCAATTTGCCTATTTAAAAGGCATAAAGGCACACTGAATGTAAACTTAACAAAGCTAAGGAGACAAGAAATGATAGACCACTCTGTTAATGGTATGGGCCATAATACTGCCTTCAAACAGTTTGGTGTTCCTGTTATTATAGTTGCACATATTATTCAGAGATTTAAGACCCATGGGACAGTAGCCCAAATCCCTGGAAGTGGCTGCATGAGAAACATGGATGAGAGATTGAAGAGACTGATTATATGAATAGTAATTAGAGAGCCCATAACTTCCAAAGAGATTAGATATGAACAACAAGATGAAGGTACTTTAGTGTCAGACGGCGCAATGTCTTTCCAAAGTAGATTTTATGGAAGATGACTGAGAGTATCCATTATTAAAGGCAAAAAAATAAAAAAAATCATCATGACGAGAGATCCTCAGTCCTGGCCGCACATGCTCAGACATCCTTTCCTCTATTGCAGCTACTGTCAGTCTATGCTCTGCCTAATAATCACACACTCACTTCTGAGCAAGTGTTCAAACCCAGGTGATGTCACTGTACTCCTGCACTCTGTAGTCCTTAGTAATTAGCTGAATGGTGCAAATAAAAAAAAAAAACCTCAATGAGGTGTGTGCATTGATAAAGAGAAGACATATCTGCAAGTTTGGTTTCTGCAGGGATTTGAACCTAGGCCTCCTGTACTGTGAGGCAAAAACTTTAACCACTGAGCTACATTGTAGCTACTCCCAGCTCTTTACATAAACAGACTTTTGTCAGAGTGAGCACACTGTGGGGAAACACATGGTGATGGCAGCCTGCTTGGTCAAATTATATGCAATTTAAACAAATCACATGCCCTTTTTGAGGACACTGAAAGCTGAAAAGAGGAATAGAAGACAGGAAAGGCCTTCATTTCACAACACCTTTAAAACCAATATTCAGTACTAAAATATCAACCTACTGGAACAAATTATGGAAATATTAATCTGAATTGTTTTATGTTTACAAATCTTACACTTGCCCACATGCTGTTTCTGCTCAAATACATACATTTAAACAAACATCTTTACCACATGTGTCCACTATTCTGCAGGAGTCACCTGAAATAAGGAAGATTCCCTGACAGCGTGGCAAACAGTACCTACACTTAAATTTAGAGGAACTTGCTTGTTCATATCACTTCCATTTACCTAAAGAAAAGGTAGGATAAAGAAAAAAAGTTTTTATTAAACTTTTTTTAAAAGAATTTTAGTTGATTTTTTCAATTTTCCATATTACTCTTTATAAATATACAGTATTTCACAAATGTGAGTACAACCCTCACATTTTTGAAAATATTTCGTATTATATCTTTTCATGGGACAACATTGAAGATGTAACACTTTGATACAATGTAAAGTAGTCAGTGTTCAGCTTGTATAAAAGTGTAAATTTGGTGTGCCCTGCTGGCAACAAAAAGTTAGTACACCCCTAGGTGAAAATGGACAAATTATGCCCAATTTGCCATTTTCCCTCCACAGTGTCAAGTGACTCGTTAGTGTTACAAGGTCTTGGGTGTCAATGGGGAGCAGGTGTGTTAAATTGGGTGTTATCGCTCTCATACTGGTCACCGTAAGTTCTGAGATATATGTACAGCTTATATGTACAGTGGAAGTTGTATTTTATTCATTTGAATCTCTGCTTATTCTGGGTCGAGGCGTCCAGTTGATGCTGTTGTAACTGATTCACAGCTATCTCTGTATACACACTCATGCAAGGCTGTCAATCAATGATAACACTGCCTACTGGACTTCTTAACCACTTTCACTAAATCTTTTCCTATAAAACTATGAACTGTATTAATCTGCACAGCACTTTGTGCTCTAACATGTTGCCTGCAGATTAGATTGCTTGTTAAAGGTGACAGGTTCCCTTAACGATTGAATTCCTATCACTGAACGATCTAGATAAAAACTGCACTCACCTCTTTTAATCCACTGCAGATTTGGTGGTTGAAGCGTCGACAGCTACTTCGGTCATTGTTTACAAGTGGTCGGCAAATGACCTGAGCAGCCGATCAGTGACCTCTGCAGCATCAACGCTCAGACTGGCCTGCAGAGGAAGGCACCAGAGAGCCCCTAAACACATAGTTGCCAACTTTTGAAAATGAAAAAGCAGGAGATATTAGCGACAAAAATTTGCATGTACACGCCCATCTTGACGGTATGCCACGCCCCTTCAAAAAGCCACACCCACTCCACCTAACTGCATAACGGCTTTGGAAGAAAGCCAGGTAGATGCCCTTATAGCCAGGAAGTAGCCCCCCAAAACCAGGTAGTGCCCCTAACAGGCAGGTAGATGCCCCCTTGTAGCCAAATAGATGCCCTCTCTGTAGCCAGGTAGAGCCAAATTTGTAGCCAGGTAGATGCCCCCCCTTTGTTAGCCAGGTAGATGCCCCCATTGTTTTCCAGGTAGTGCCCCCATTGTTTGCCAGGTAGATGCCCCCATTGTTTGCCAGGTAGTGCCCCCTCTTTTGGCCAGGTAGATTCCCCCATTGCTTTCCAGGTAGTGCCCCCTCTGTTGCCAGGTAGATGCCCCCATTGTTTGCCAGGTAGTGCCCCCATCGTTAGCCAGGTAGGGCCCCCATTGTTAGCCAGGTAGTGCCCCCATCGTTAGCCAGGTAGTGCCCCCATTGTTAGCCAGGTAGTGCCCCCATCGTTAGCCAGGTAGTGCCCCCATTGTTAGCCAGGTAGTCCCCCAATTGTTTGCCAGGTAGCTGCCCCCATTGTTTGCCAGGTAGTGCCCCCTCTGTTGGCCAGGTAGATGCCCCCATTGCTTTCCAGGTAGTGCCCCCCTCTTGTAGCCAGGTAGTGCCCCCTCTGTTGCCAGGTGGAGCCCCCCATTGTAGCCAGGTAGACCCCCCATTGTAGCCAGCCAGTGCCCCCCTAAAACTAATAAAAATAAAATAATAAAATCCACTTCCCTGACCAGGCTCCTGAAGAGCGGCCCGCTCCTGGACATCTCCTCAGCAGTGCCACAGGGGAAGTGAGTGCAGCCGCGCGTCACTTCCCCTGCGACGCTGACCTGTATGTACGGCGCACAGCGGCGCCGGACATACAGGGGGAGGAGGCAGGAGGGAGCAATCCCTTTTGCCTCCTCCCTGCTCAGCGAGGTTCCGGGCGGGTGAAGCGGGGCGCAGCACCCGCTTTCACCCGCCTGTGGAAATGGACCGGCGGCGCCAGAGTAGCACCAGCGCTACTCCGGCGCCGCGGTCATTTAAAGGACCCCTGCCGCCTGCTGGCGGCGGGAGGAATGCCAACTCCCCCGGAAGGGCGGGGGGGGACCCCAAATAGCGGGACCCCCCCGCCAAAAACAGGAGAGTTGGCATGTATGCCTAAACATGACAGGACTGCGGCTGCTTTTAGAGGGAGAAAGGCAGAGAAAAAGAGGCATGTGCAGTCATGTACAGTAGCTTTAGAGTGAACCCCAAGAATCAGCATCACTGGTTGGCGTCTAGACACCACAGTCTGACTGTAAGGCTATGTTCACACGGCTTACTTCGGGGCGTATTTACGGATGTATTTACATCCGCAAATACGTTCCGAAATACATTTCAAATACGTGTCGCGTCATAATTCCAATCCCCATTCTTTACTATGAGGATTTAAGTTGCGAAATACGCCTCAATAAGTGACAGGGGACTTGATTTTACGATCGTATTTACGGACGTATTTACGCCCGCAAATACGTCGCGAAAATACGCCTCGTGTGAACGAGGCGTATTTTACATTGGAATCGATGCTAATCTAATTGTTCATTATTTGAAACGTATTTCAGGACGTATTTGCGGACGTAATTACGTCCGTAACTACGCCCCGAAATAAGCCGTGTGAACATAGCCTAACGATGCGCGCTACAGTCCAATCCCCGGTCTGCAGTCACGCTCATTTCACTCCTTCTCCAGCAGGGTGCGCCAAGGTTGAGGTCCCAGTCTGCGCTTGCACCTGCCTCTAACCCCCTCCTTCCCGTACTCACCCTCCTCATGGTCGGAGGCTCCTCCTGTTCCGGCTCTTGCTCCAGTCTGTGTTCTGGTCCTGGTCCCAGCTATGCCCAGCAGCTCTGTATCTGCATCTCAGTGGGACAGTGTGGTGTACAGTTTTGGACCCTGTCACCTGGTTTGGCATGGAACAATGAGGCCCTGATAGCTACCTTCTGAGAGGGACTCGCTGGTCACATCAATGATAAGCTTGCTGGCCGTGACTTGCCCACCAGCCTGGATGACTTCATCACTTGGCCACTCGCATTGATGTCTGCTTTGCGGAACCACAACAGTAGATTCATCAGCAGCGAGAGGCCTCCGGACCTTGTAGAGTTCCCCGTCTGGCACCTGTCTTCCAGCATCTTCTTCAACCTGTGCCCTCCACTTCATGGGAAAAACCTGTGCAGATTGAAAGAGCCCATCTGTCACAGGAGGAGAAATCCCACAGGTGAAATTTAGGCCTAAGCCTCTAACGTGGTGCCAAGGAACACCTGCTGAGGGATTGCCCGATTTTCCGGGAAACAACAGAGCCTTCTCAAGCCTCTGGTCCTCAATTGGGTCTCCCACAAAGTTATTTCTCCCTGTCCACTCGCTAGTACCGAAGATTACTATGAGATTAAGGAAATTTTGGACATGAAATGTTCCAAGGGCAAACTTTATTACCTCATATACCGTAAGGACTATGGCCTTGAGGAAAGATCCTGGGAGCCGAAAGAGAATATTGACGCTCCTGCTCTAAACTGGCGGTTCCCCAGACTGAGAGCAAGGGCCCTAAGAAGGGGTGCTGTAACGATGCAAGCCACGGTCCGATACACGGTCCTCAGTAATGATTGTTTCCCTCCTTCGGCTGTGGGCGTGCCGCGATCCGGGTCCCGGTATACGCTTTCACCCACCTCAAGATCCTTCCTGCCCATTCCCATACACATCCTTCTTCTCGTCGTGCTCAGGTCCGGTCCTCTTCTCCATGTCTTCTTCCTCCTGCTGCTGCCTCTGTCTGCACTTCCCCTGTTGGGCCTCTATGGGCACACGTGCGCTCTACCCTTTAATTTAGTGGGCCAGTGTGTATCATTCTAATTTTTCTCGGCCAATCATCTGGGACCATGGGCTTTATAGGGACACTTAACCCAGCTACCTTTCCTGGTTATTGGTGTCCATCCTGTACGTTTTGCCATCTCTGCATGTTTCTTTTCTGTCTGATTTCCTGCCATCGACTTTCTGCTATCTTCCTGACCTTGCATGTATGCTGCTTGCCCTTACCTTGTCGCCAGTGCCCGGACTATGATTTTGCCTTGTCCTCCTGTACTACGTTTCTGGTTCATTGGTTGTCACCGCTAGGACCTACATTGGGGGTAGTGATATGAGGATTCCCTGCAACGAAGTCTGTCTGACCGTTGGGCGCCGGTGAAGACCAGAGGGCCTTTAGACTCTTCGTAGGTTATGCCAACCCTATGCAGTGACCTGCGGATCCACCATCTGACCACAGTGCCCATTGTGACACTGATTTTGCTACTCAATTATGGGAACTGTGATGTTAATATCACTGCACCTGACCACTGAGGCCACTGACTGGCTTTATAGGGCAAGTGTTGATTGATGTACTAGTGGCATCACTGCTCAGTGATGGGAATAAACATGTCTATGGAATTGCATGTAGTGGCTTAGACCAGTGATTGGCTACAGTGGTCATGTACTGACCACCATACCATTGGCACAGGCTCAGACTGGCCCACAGGGGAGCAGTGGCAAAGCCTAGTAGGTCCTTGAGCATGGCACACCTGAAGTAGCTGTATTTGCATCGTTAAGAGAGAGAAAGACAGATAAAACAGGCAAAAAGCAAGAAGCAGAGTATAAGAGGAATGTACAATCATACACAGTAGCTTTAAGGAGAATCCCCTAGAACAGACCTGGGCAAAGTACGGCCCCCGGGCCGCATCCGGCCCGCCAGCTCGTCGGATGCGGTCCACGGTGTACGCTGCCCAGGGCTGCTATTAGTAGCGCTGACAGCCCGCCGCGGGCCGGGTATTGCTGAGAGGCCGCCGCGGGCCGTCCGCGCTACTATTACTGGTGAATTAGGCAGCAACGCGATGAACTCCGCTCACCGCGCCGCTGCCTCTCCTCGGCGCACACACAGTAATAACTCTGTGTGGGCCCAGGAGCTGACGGAGGAGCGTCCCGGCGCTGGCGGCATGACGTCATCACGCCCACCAGCCCGGGAAGCTCCTCGGATAGAAGATGAGCGCGTTCGGCCAGGAAGCAGGTAAGCCAGGGTGAGTATTAGTGTTTGTTATTTTTAATTTTGGTCATAAAACCATATACCTGCCTGTGGGAAGCCCTATCTATATACCTGCCTGTGGGAAGCCCTATCTATATACCTGCTTGTGGGAAGACCTATCTATATACCTGCCTGTGGGAAGCCCTATCTATATACCTGCTTGTGGGAAGCCCTAACTAGCTATATACCTGCTTGTGTGGAGCTTTAACTATATACCTGCCTGTGGGAAGCCCTATCTATATGCCTGCCTGTGGGAAGCCCTATCTAGCTATATACCTGCCTGTGTGGAGCTTTAACTATATTCCTGCCTGTATGGAGCCCTAACTAGCTATATACCTGCCGGTTTGGAGCTTTAAATATACCTGCCTGAGGGGAGCTGTATCTTTCTATATACCTGCTTGAGGGGAGCTGTATCTAACTATATACCTGCTTGAGGGGAGCTGTACCTATCTTATTCCTGCCTGAGGGGAGTTTGTACCTATCTATTTTCCCTTTGCCGGGAGGGGAGCTGTACCAATCTATATACCTGCCTGAGGGAGCTGTACCTATCTAAAATTCCTGCCTGAGGGGAGCTTTTTAATATCTATATACTGCCTGTGGGGAGCTGTACCTATCTATATACCTGCCTGTGGGGAGCTGAACCTATCAAATTTCCCTGCCTGGGGGAGCTGAACCTATCTATATACCTGCCTGGGGGGAGCTAAAACCTATTATAAAACCTGACTGTGGGGAGCTGAACCTATCTATATATCTGCCTGTGGGGAGCTGAACCTATCTATATACCTGCCTGTGGGGAGCTGAACCTATCTATATAACTGCCTGTGGGGAGCTCTATCTATCTATATAACTGCCTGTGGGGAGCTCTATCTATCTATATAACTGCCTGTGGGGAGCTCTATCTATCTATATAACTGCCTGTGGGGAGCTCTATCTATCTATATAACTGCCTGTGGGGAGCTCTATCTATCTATATACCTGCCTGAGGGTACCTATATCTATATACCTGACTGACTGAGGAGACATACATCTACATACCTACCTTACTGAGGAGAGCTGTATATACCTGCCCTTTCTGTGTACCATGAGTAAGGCAGGTATATAGATACATCCCCCAGTAAGTTTCCACAAAAATAATCCCCTAAAAAACTATTTTTTTCCCCGTTCATCCTATGTTTTTTTTATTACGGCCCTCCCAAAGCATCGCACTTTCTCATGCGGCCCCATGGAAAAATTAGTTGCCCACCCCTGCCCTAGAATCAACTGCACTGGTGTGGCTTAGGCATTAGCATCACCATTTCCATCACTTGGCCTTTTTCAATATCTATCTATTGAATTTCATGTAAGAACAGGACATGCAAAAATAACGGAAATGTAGCGGAGCGCGCTGCAGTGGCAAAAATACAAACATCCACAACAAGTACAGCAGCCCTCAGCCGGCGCCAAGACATATAAACCTGAGATGAAAGAATTAGTCTGATGTATTTGTATGTCTTGGCGCAGGCTGAGTGCTGCTGTAATGTTTGTATATGTTTGCTATTGAATTTCATGGTTATAAATTGATTTGGCGGTGATCTCCGGAGCAAACCATGTTCTATGAATGAAGACATAATAACAGCGTGGCACTGCAGTTTTCCTGTTTTATTGTGGGCAGAGCTTGGCTTTTAGCTTGTAGTCTGCTGTCAGTAAATCCAATATAAACTTGCATGAGCTTTCTTTTCTTTCACTTAGTGGTTTCAAGCAAGAAGAAACATGTTGCAGGAAGATATTCACTTTCCAGAGAAGCGTGCTATTTTGTATGCTCCATCTGAACTGGGATGTATGAGCTCCCATAATAATAATTCTAACTCACTGCTTGTTGTGTATATCATCCAGAAAATATCCCACAAAACCAAAGGGCTGTGTAGATTGCAGGACCCGATACTCATCATGACTGCTGCCCTTATAAATAGCAAAAAAGAAGATCTATGTAAAATGTTATTAACTGAACTCTAACAATGTTAAGAAAATGTTTAGGTATTTCTTATTCTTTTAGGCATTTCCAGGCCTTACAGTAATGCCATTGCTACTAGAAGAAACAGTTTATCTAACGGGAATAAATTTGGTAATTGCTCTAGATCAGGGGTGTCAAACTCGTTTTCACCGGGGGCCACATCAGCCTCATGGCATACCTTAAAGGGCCGACATAATTTTAGAACTACTTGTAGGTAGATAAGTGGCTTTTAAAACCCCCCGTAGATAACAGTTATATCCGGCCCATGTAGGTAGATAGGTATTTTTGCCCCCTGTAGCCAGATAGCAATATGCCCTCTGCCGCCAGGTAATATGCCCCATATAGAAAGGGAGATGCCCCACATAGCCCCCTGTAGCCATGTAGATGCCCCACATAGCCCCCCTGTAGCCCTGTAGATGCCCATAGTCCCCAGTAGCCATGTAGACGCCCCATAGTGCCCAGAAGCCATGTAGGTGCCCCCATTAGTCCCCAGTAAGCCATGTAGATGCCCATAGTCCCCAGTAAACCATGTAGATGCCACATAGTCCACCAGTAGCCATGTAGATGCCCCATGGTGTCCCAGTAGCCATGTAGATGCCCCATGGTCCCCCAGTAGCCAGGCAGATGCCCCAGTAGCCAGGCAGATGCCCCATAGTCCCCAGTAGCCAGGCAGATGCCCCATAGGTAGCCAGGCAGATACCCCAGTAGCCAGGCAGATGCCCCAGTATCCAGGCAAATGACCCATGGTCCCCAGTAGCCCGACAGATACCACAGTAGCCAGGCAGATGCCCCATAGTCCCCAGTAGCCAGACAGATGCCCCATGGTCCCCAGTAGCCCGACAGATGCCCCAGTAGCCAGGCAGATGCCCCATTGACCCCAGTAGCCAGACAGAAACCCCAATAGCCAGGCTGATGCCCCATCGCACCCAGTAGCCAGGCAGATGCCCCATTGTCCCCAGTAGCCAGACAGATGCCCCAGTAGCCAGGCAGATGCCCCATGGTCCCCATTAGTCAGACAGATTCCCCAGTCTCGAGGCAGATGCCCCTGTAGCCAGGCAGATGCCCAATGGTCCCCAGTATCCAGACAGATGCCCCAGTAGCCAAGCAGATGCCCCATGGTCCCCAGTAGCCAGGCAGATGCCCCATAGTCCCCAGTAGCCAGACAGATGCCCCATGGTCCCAGTAGCAGACAGATGCCCCAGTAGCAGGCAGATGCCCATGGTCCCCAGTAGCCAGACAGATACCCCAGTAGCCAGGCAGATGCCCCATAGTCCCTAGTAGCCAGACAGATGCCCCATGGTCCCCAGTAGCCAGACAGATGCCCCAGTAGCCAGGCAGATGCCCCATGGTCCACAGTAGCCAGACACATACCCCAATAGCCAGGCAGATGCCCCCTAATGAATATAAAATTAAAAAAAGCTGCTTACCTCCAGTCCATGCAGCGCGGTCCGGTCCGGTTCGGGAGCTGTGTATGGTGTAAGCGGCGTGACGTCACGCCGCTTCCGACCTCACGCAGCTCCCAGAAATCTCCTCGGCGGCAGCCAGCGTCACAGGGGGCGTGAGTAAACCGGCGCGTCACGCCCCCTGCGACGTCGTTTGTACAGCGCTCACCAAGCGTTGTACATACAAAGGGAGAAGGTAGGAGGGAAACGACTCTCCTGCCTTCTCCCTGTACTAGCACCTGCACCGAGCGTGTAGCTGCTGAATGACTCTGCGCGGCTGTGGTAAAACAGCCATGCGGAGTCAGGGAGATCGCGGGCCGGAAAACACAAGGCCGTGGGCCGGATGTGGCCCGCGGGCCTTGTGTTTGACACCTGTGCTCTAGATGGATTTAACACCAGGTTATACACCTTGGGGTTCTAGGTGAGGTGTAAGTTTTTCCTTTTTTTTCTATATGTTCTAAAAGACTCATGGGACAGAGCTGGGACTCTGCAGCTTAACCTATTGGATGTTGCATTCCCAAAGTCTCATCCCACTCAATCAGCCTTGTAATGTAAAAGGTAATTCATCTGCAGACAGCTGTTTCGGGGTGTTTGTCCCTCATCAGTGCAGGGTAGATTACTGGTGCCTCTCCCTAATGAGAAACATTACTCCTTTTGAGGTCCTTTTTTTTCTGATGCATGCAGAATTTCTGACTGAGTCTTTTCTGAAGCAACTGAGTCTTGCCAGGATAACCAGACACTCTTCTACCAGAGGTCATATCAGATAATCCTTTCCCCTGAATACTTTAACCCCTTAAAGGGGATGTATCGTTTCCCTTTAAACTTTGGCTCATTCACACTGCTCTGAGCTTCTAACTCTGTGAATGCAGGGGCGTTTCTTCCCCTCCCAGCTGGATGACATCATCCCCCTTCACTGCTGGCCTGAGACTCCCCCCCCCCCTCTGAGGCCGCATGTCACTGTGTCTCTACCTATCAGCCTTAGTTTATAAGAGCTGTATACATACCACAGGCTGCATTCAATCTAGACTGAGCACTGATCTCTCACAGCTGGAGATGTATTACAGCTTAGATCTCCGTGTATCCAGGAGAGTTAGGCACAGGGTCAAAACTGTCATGTTTTCTCATTGTACAATCTGCTGAAGTCTGTTTCTGCTAGGTGTGGGGGACAGAAAAAATGCTACGGCCCCTAACTCTGAGTCATTGTACAGCCCGCGTGAATCGACCCAGGGGCTGTACAGAATGTAAATGAGTGAAATGCAAGGAGGAGGGATTAGACCCACAATGGATATCAGTGTAAATAAAAAAAAACAAGTAAGGGACACTGTGAGAACAAGGCAGCTTTGCTAATGACATCCAATTGCAAAGTTGCTTGTTTTCACTGTCCAATTATTCTGAAGACCATTTAATGAAACGATAACACCCCTTTAAGGACCAGGCGTTTTTTGTTGTTGACACGTTCGTTTTTCCCTCCTCGCCTTCCCAGAGCCATAACATTTTTATTTTTCCACCTACATAGACACATGAGGGGTTTTATTTTGCGGGACAAGATGTACTTTCTAATGGTGTTATTCACTATACTAAAAGAATATACTGGGAAACCACAAAAAAAATTCCAAGTTGGACATATTGTGAAAAAAAACGTATTTTTGCCATGTTTGCGGGGGTTTTGCTTTTATGACGTTCAATCTTCGGTCAATACAATATGTTATCTGTATTCTACAGGTTGATACGCATCCGGCAATACCAAACATTGTGGGTTTTTCCCTTATGTTTTGGTACTGTAAAAAATTCCAAACTTTTTTTTTTTTTTGAAATTTGCGCCGCCGCGCCAGTTTGGCGACCAATAACTTTTTTGTACTAAAAACCTACGGCGTCAGTGAGGGTGCATTTTTTTGTGGGCCAAAGTGTACTTTTTATCGCTAGCAAATGGAATGCATGCGACTTTTTGGATCACTTTTATTCCATTTTTTAAGTGACATAAAATGACCAAAAACGCAATTTTGGCATTTGGAATTTTTTTTCTTCTACGGTGTTCAGTGTACGGGATAAATGATGTTATATTTTTATAGATCGGACTTTTTTGGACGGGGCGATACCAAATATATGTAACTTTTTTATTATTTTATTGTTTTTATTTGTAAAATGGGGAAAGGGGGGTGATTTAAACTTTTAATACTTTTTTTTTGTACTGTAAAACTTTATATATATATATTTTTTTACTTTAACATTGAGGCCACCTATGGTGCTTGACCACTAGGTGGCGCGATTGTCAATACAGTCTAATGCATTGCATAGACAATGCATTAGACTGTACCAAGATGGTGGTTTCCCCACTTCCTGTCTGAGGACGGAAGTGGGGCAAAACAGGACATGGAAGTGACAGGAGCCTTCCCAAGGCTCCCCACTGCCATGTCCGGGGGTCGGATCGTTGCAGCTATGCTGCGACGGTGCCGATCACCCTCAAGATTGGTGCGCGACGCCGATCTTCATTCATTCAGATGCGGCGGCCATCTTTGCTGCGGTGTCTGACGGGTTAAACAGCGCGGGCGGGTGACGCTGCCCGTTCGCTCTGTAACGGCTGGGTGTTAGCGGCGATTGGGACGTACTCATACGTCCAGGGTCCTTAAGGGGTTAAAGGGGTTTTCTGGGATATTGACATTGATGGTCTATCCTGTTTCCTTCTTCAGTGTTTACCAGGCACAGTCTATATGTGCTGTGCCTGCAGTGTCAGACTTGGGTGCCTAAGGACCCCCAGTAAAGTTGAATTTTTTGGCCCAACCAACACCTACTGTACATGACTCTTGCCTTTTGGTTTCTGCCCTTCTCACTTATAAGCAGTCCCAGGCCTGCTATGCCCAGGGGTCCACTGGTGGTGCTGCTTCACTGTCGGCCAGGCTGAGCCCGTGTGCCTGTTACTGCAGTTAATGCCATTCAGTCATATTAAAAGATATTAAAGGAGGTGCATTAAAGTGACACCTACATATGTAGTCAGGTCAGACCTGGCAGGAAATATAGGCAAGTTCCTATGGGAGATAAAAAAACAACTTTGTGTTAAATATGTGTTAAAAAACCCAAATGTACCACTTACGCAGCTTTTAGGGTACATTTATATAGGGTGGGTAGAACACTTAGTTACATAGTTTGTAAGACTAAAAAAATACATATATTCATCCCATTTTTACATACTATCCTGCAGTGTTGATCCAGTGGAAGGCAAAAACCCCATGAAGTAAAAGTCAATTGTTCTCATCTTAGTGAAAAAAATTCCGTCCCGACTCAAAAACTGACAGTCAGAATAAATGCCTGGAACAGCGATCTCTTTCCAGCCATTTAGTCAGTGTCGGACAAGCCCACGGGAGGACTTCCGATGGGCCCCTGGTACACCAAAAATACTGCTAGTTTTTAACACACATACAGTTAGAAACATGCCACTGAAAGATAGAAAACTTGTAGGTCCACATCAGACTTTATGGTAAAATATCCAAAAATGTATTGTGAACGATTAAAAATTAAAGTAACTATGACACGCATTTCAAACGGTCTTACTCATGGTTATGCATAACCATGAGTAAGAACGTTTAGCATTCGAAATGCATCAGTTGGACAGTCTCTTTTGTCACATGCCTTGTTCTGTAGTGACTGCTTTTTCATGAGTGTCATGTTTACTTTGATTTTTAATCATTCAAAATAATTTTGGATATTTTACCACAAAGTCTGGTGCGGACATACAAGTTTTCTATCTTTCGTTGCGGCTGCTTGGTCCAGCCAGGGCCGCCATACAGGGGGTACAACCGGTACTCCCGTGTGGGCCCCGAGTTGCGGGGGGCCCCCGAGGCAGTGCCGTCGCTCCCCGGGGCCGGCCCCGCCATCCGGTCTCTGCACGCCCGGGCCCTGCGTCCCGAGCGCCCAGAAGACCGGCCGGGAGTTGGGGACTGATGTCCCGACTCCCGGGGCTGCGCGGTGTCAGCGGAGCACAGCGCCACTAGCGCTGCGCTCCGCTGATCTGCCTGGCAGGCTGAAGACGCTAGGCCTTCAGCCTGCCAGGCGCCGGCCCCTACTGCTGACGTAGGCGGTGCGGTGACGTCACTTCCCCCGCGCCGCCTATGCAGTGCAGCAGGAGCCGGCGGGGAGCTCGGAGCGGCAGGACCGAGGCTCAGGTAAGTGATTGATTTGTTTGGTTTTTTTTTATATACTAAGGGGCCCTGACTGCCTATCTCTAAAGGGGTCCCTGACTGCCTATCACTAAAGGGGGTCACTGGCGCTGCCTATCTCTAAGGGGGGGTCCCTGGCTGCCTATCACTAAAGGGGGTCACTGGCGCTGCCTATCTCTAAGGGGGGTCCCTGGCGCTGCCTATCACTAAAGGGGGTCCTGACTGCCTATCACTAAAGGGGGTCCCTGGCGCTGCCTATCACTAAAGGGGGTCACTGGCGCTGCCTATCACTAAAGGGGGTCCCTGGCGCTGCCTATCACTAAAGGGGGTCCCTGGCACTGCCTATCACTAAAGGGGGTCCCTGGTGCTGCCTATCACTAAAGGGGGCCCTGACTGCCTATCACTAAAGGGGGTCCTGACTGCCTATCACTAAAGGGGGTCCCTGGCACTGCCTATCACTAAAGGGGGTCCCTGGCACTGCCTATCACTAAAGGGGGTCCTGACTGCCTATCACTAAAGGGGGTCCCTGGCACTGCCTATCACTAAAGGGGGTCCCTGGCGCTGCCTATCACTAAAGGGGGTCCTGACTGCCTATCACTAAAGGGGGTCCTGACTGCCTATCACTAAAGGGGGTCCCTGGCACTGCCTATCACTAAAGGGGGTCCCTGGCGCTGCCTATCACTAAAGGGGGTCCTGACTGCCTATCACTAAAGGGGGTCCCTGGCACTGCCTATCACTAAAGGGGGTCCTGACTGCCTATCACTAAAGGGGGTCCTGACTGCCTATCACTAAAGGGGGCCCTGACTGCCTATCACTAAAGGGGGTCCTGACTGCCTATCACTAAAGGGGGGCCCTGACTGCCTATCACTAAAGGGGGTCCCTGGCGCTGCCTATCACTAAAGGGGGCCCTGACTGCCTCACTAAAGGGGGGCCCTGACTGCCTATCACTAAAGGGGGCCCTGACTGCCTATCACTAAAGGGGGTCCCTGACTGCCTATCACTAAAGGGGTCCCTGGCGCTGCCTATCACTACAGGGGGCCCTGACTGCCTATCACTAAGGGGGGTCCTGACTGCCTATCACTAAAGGGGGTCCTGACTGCCTATCACTAAAGGGGGTCCCTGGCACTGCCTATCACTAAAGGGGGTCCTGACTGCCTATCACTAAAAGGGGTCCCTGGCCTTTCCTATCACTAAAGGGGGTCCTGGCGCTGCCTTCACTAAAGGGGGCCTGACTGCCCATCCCTAAAGGGGGGCCCTGGCACTGCCTATCATAAAGGGGGGGCCCCTGGGGCTGCCCATCACTAAAAAGGGGGCCTGAAGCCTATCACTAAAGGGGGCCTGACTGCCTATCACTAAAGGGGGTCCTGACTGCCTTCACTAAAAGGGGGCCTATGCTTTTC